>JALPCE010000458.1:0-12579 GCA_026538705.1 Aureobasidium sp. GC_Fusr_1 | reverse complement strand
TCGGCTTTTTGGAGCGGGGCCATTACGGGTTCGCGGTCGGCGTAGGAGAATCGCTGAGGCTGGGGTGGGTCTTTAGGGATGATGGAGGGGTCGAGGTAGGCTTGTTCGCCTTTGGCGAGTAGTTGTAGGATATCCAGGCTCTCGCCGGCGGGGATGGGGTCGGTGTGGGATGGGGTGATGCAATCCATGTCTACCTCTTTGCGCAATACTGTATCCACATCTACGGCGGAAAAGTAAGCGCAGGATTGGGGCAAGTCGTGGATGCCCATTTGTTGAGAGAACATTGCGCGGGTCCAAATGTTGCTAACTTGGAGGGCCATGACGGCGCGGTATTTGTCTTCATCCTTGACCAGATATCTGATTTCGTCGTGCACGGTGATCGACAATCGAGCATTGATGTTGTAGCGGCGGCACAGGTATTCCATGGATACGATGAGGAGATGCAAGTAATCGACCCCCGAAGACTGAATGGCCCAGTTGATTCTCGAAGTCATGAAGCCACCTTTGCTGACGAAACGGCGCATCAATGCTTCGGTAATTCCAGCACCCAGCACAGGCGTCCTTGGGCGTTCTTGCTCGGCGAAATCTTCTAATTTGTTGAACACAAAGGACTCGGTGCCTCCACGCCAGAAAGGTCGCTCGCGGAGAATCTTGCGGGTGGTCTTTTGGCCCTTGGTACTGTCGTACAGCTTCGAGGCTGTGTCGATTGCATCTTGGGTGCTGAGAGTCGGGTTGAACTGGTGGAGGAGAGTAGAGGCAAATCGCACACCGGCACCGTAGATGCGGCCATAATTGAAGACTTTAGCATCGTTGCGAGAGATGCCTAAAATCGAAGCGGTGCGTGAGTGCATGTCTGTGCCTTGCGCCTTACTACCTTCGAGGTTCATGAAGCCGATCGCGTTGCCACCGTGGATTTGGAAAGACGCATCGCCTACCAATCCAGCGATCCAAAGTTCCTGCGAGTCCACGTCTGCGCCAACGAAACAGTAGCCCGGTGGTGCCTTGACCATGGCCTTTAGTTCGGAGCCCACACGGTTCTTCTTCGCGTTACTAGCGGTGAGCCATGTGTTCTCGACGGCTCGCCGTGTAATGGTACCCATAGGGATGATTTGCGGCAAAATGAATCCAAGCTGATCATCTTTGTTTTCTTCACCGCGGTATACAACCATCTGCGACATGATCCGGTCTCTAGCACTGATCCAGTATGAGCAGGAGGCGTTCATTTGCAGTGCCTCTTTGGCATACGCAAACTCTGATGAAAGAGTGCCGTTTTCGAAGAATTGTAGATATCCTTTCGCAAGAGGATTTGCACATCTAGCTTGAGGCCCGTCCTTGTGTGGCATGCGGAAATAGACATGCTTGTTGTCGTCTCGTAACTTCAAGTCCTCCTCTTCTAACATGTCGCAAGGCTCAAGTTTCCGTTTGGTGTACTTGCCTGCTTCCTTCTTCGGTACCTTGTAGGTCCATGCATATTTGTCGGACCAGACAAGTGGATAGCCATCCCAGGCAAGACGTAGTAGCAACGGCGATATCCTCGTTCGCACTGTGAGACCAATGGGTGCACCATTCTTCACGAACAGATCCTTGTACCATTTAGGCATGCCGGGCATCTTTTGGCGCGCAGCAGGCCTTGGCTCTTCACCCTTCTTGCCCTTCGTCATACGAATTTCCTGGCCTGACCAGTCCAGCTGGCTCAACCACGGATCATTTTCGTATTTCTCAACGCTGTCTTTCAGTTCGAGTGCTTTGGCGGCCAAATCATGTAATCGCTGCTCTACAGCGTCTGATAGCTTACGATATGTAGCTTCTGCATTTGCAATGTACGAATCCCAAGTTCGGTTGACAGGCAAGATCTCAGTCGAAAGATGACGAAGCGCAGCAAAACTAACAGGATGAGGGCAAGTCTCCATAAAGGCTGGAAATACCTTCTTGTAGACTCGATGGGTAATGTCAACATCAGCAGCACAATAATCAAGCAGCTCGTCAAGTTTGTCGCAAACTCCTTGTCGATCAAGCACCGAGAACCATTCACGCTTAGCCTTGTCGATGGTAATACCGCAATGAAAGTGGGCAACATCGCGCAGGGAATTGACAGAACTACGACCAACCCAAAGTTCCTCCTCTTCATCTACATCTCCCTTGGTCTGGAGAAGTGCAGCCAGATCGGCCGTAGCTTCCGAATTCGCAATCTTGTCTCTGGTCTCGCGGTTCTTGCGGTGCATGTTCCAGGTAGGCCTCTGCCTCGAGCACATTCCATTGACAGCGACGTGTAGCGACATGGTATCGATGAAGTTGTTGCGCGACTGATCAAGTTCGTACTCTTCGGCGATTCTCGCTCTATCATAGCCTATATTGTGGCCTACGATTATGCGCGGCTTACGAGGATCTCCAAGTGGGATGAGATGGCGATCGCTCTCGGATTCGCCCAACAGCCAGGGCGATAACCAGGCATACCAGGATTTGGTACTGACAGCGCATGCCATGACAGCATAGGATGAGTGGTGCCATAAGACTTCGACGTCAAAGGTCAACATTTCCTCGTCGGGAGCTTCTACAGGCTCAGAAGAGCCATCCTGGGAGTACTTTGTCCATCCGCTGCGTCGAACCCATTTGCGCGGTCGAGGAGGCGCATTTGCAGCCGAGTACTTTTTGGCAAGACCTAGGTATGGCTCGGCGGAATCCATAGCCAACTTGTAGAAGTGTTCATCTAACGTTTGTCCTTGTATCTCGGGCATGTCAAAGGCGACGGGCTCTGACGAGTCGGTATTCTTTCCCAACAGGTCATGTCGTTGCAAGTGGTCCTTGGACAAGGTCACGAGGTCTTCGGGGGCCGGTGGAGGTTTGCCGGGAAATATCTGAGGGTAGATATGGCTGCTGATTTGCTGGACACCGATCTCATTGAAGCGCGATTCAGCCGGGAGCGACAAGGAAGAGCGACGAGTGGCAGCGGACGAGGCAGGCGAGGAACGCTCATTGTGGGAGATGTCGGTAGCATAGTGTCGTGTGCATGGATACGGCGGGCGTTGATGGATGACACGGCGGAGGCGCAACAGCGAGGCCTGCTGCGACCGCATGGAATTGGCGGCCATTACTTCTTAAGAGAATGGTGGAGGGCGGTGCTCTACGGGATGCGCATGGATGGGAGCTCTGGGTCTGTGGTAGCTTCCAGCGGCTCCATGGTGGGGGCAAGTGAACTTTCTTCTCGCACAGTCGACATCATGACCTTGGGCGCGAACTGCTTTGTCAAATACTAAGCGCAACCGTCGTTTGCCAAGCCCCGTTCGGTCGATTGTTCTTCTGCAGCACGTCAAGTTGCGGGAGCTGGAACATTCGTGGCCGAGAGGCTGGAAGCAGGGCTGACCCATGACTAGAGGATGCTGCACCACACCTCTTGTGCAACAGCGTGACGGCCAGCAGCAGCAAATAGCGGCGACATCATCAATCAGCAGAGCGGCAAACTTCACCATGGCCCCGTGTCGCTACTTAGGTACCACTCTGTAGTTTCTTGCAATAAAGTGCCATGAGGCCTTCAGGTCGTCGTCCAACAGAGCAGTCGCTATCCATCGCTGCCTTATTCTTACGCCGTAATGTCTTTTTCGAGTAACCACTGGCCCTTTGATGGCACTTCTTTCAACTTCTTGTCCGTCGCCCGCCCATCCCCTTGCTGCTTCTCGCATACCTCAGGCTCACTGTCGAAACAGACCTTGGAACCACAACCCGACCGCTGACGACGACAACTCGCAACCTCAGCAGCAATCCATCAATCCACCCACTCCACGCTATGTTTCATACCCACCGCCACAACACTCGTCCTCTTCTTCGTCTCCATATCCTCGGCTGCCATTACCGAACTTCACACAGGCAAGACTTCACTCGACGGCCGCCCAAGCCCGACCACAGCAGCACTCGACTCCGTCCGCTTCATTGCACGCCGCATTGAGGGAAGGTACCGACTTTCTACCACGACCTTCCATTGTCCCACGACTGCCACCGCTTTCTCGTGTCAACTCTGCCTCCAACCAGCAATCCAGCTTTGGCTACATCCCCAACCACTTCTTCTATTCACCACCTCAATCGCCCCAAGATTCTGATCCGCCACACCATACCACCGCCACAGATTCCATACGCCAACCTGCCGCTTCCTCGTCTGTCCACTCCTTCGCAGGTCCATCCTTCACAAACCACTCTGTCGGTCCCTCTATTGCCAATCCGCTTGCACACCCTCAACCTATCAATCATCCGACCCCACGATTCGACACGGAGCGTATGGCTGGTGCTTTCAGGAGTGAACAGTCGCAATTACATCACCAGAACCCTGCTCATTCACAGCACGTGAAAGAGGAAAGCCCAAACACAATGCCTGCTTCAACATCTACAGCCGCCACTTCTCGCAAACGTGCCCGTCCCTCTGATCCAGGGTCGCCGCCATCCGCGACTAAGCGTCGCCTGAATCATCCCCCCGCTCCGATAGAGCTGGACGACACAGATGAAGTCGAAATTGAAGAGCTGGGTCCTGACAACGATATACTTGCAAAAGAGCGTGAGGCGTTGGTCACCAAACAACGTGAGGAGAGTAACAAGGTCAGCAGAATCGGAGAATTAAACTGCATGATTTGTCTGGAGCACTTTACCAATATGACTGCTACGCATTGTGGTATGATGACGCTGTTCTACAAAAGGGAAAGATCAGGCTGACACGAACCTCAGGCCACATTTTCTGCCACGAATGTTTGACTCAGGCCTTAGCAGCAAGCCAACGCAACTCAGACCATAATTACGGCACATGTCCAGCATGCCGTAAACCTATCAAGCCAAAGGGCAAGACACAAATCGTCCCGCTATCCTTGATGAAAGCAAGGAAGAAGTAAAGCTCTATTCATTATGAAAGTGATCTGGAGGAGTATTGAGTGCAGGATTCTGGCGTCTTTTTGGAAACAATGGTTTCGAGCTTTATACCCAACTCGCTGTTTATGATCACCACAACTGTTTATAGACAGTCAATCAAATTATCATGCGTCTCGCACATCATGTCTTGTACCATTGCATCAATCCTTGATTATTCCACGCGCTTTAACCTGGAATTGTACAAAGACCAGCAAACAAGCCGTGTTGTAGGTTCTCCATCCGGGCAAACTCAACCAAGAAACTTGATACTATCGGAACACCTCGGTGTACATGAGAATAGCCTGGATTTATCCCGTGGTACACCTACAAGCAGTCGTATTTTTTAAGGTAGAGAAATATGTAGGTCCCAAGCATGCCATTTGATCCGCACGCGATCGACCCCCGGATCGTCACCCCGCCATGACATAATAACGATGAACAGCTCCCCTCGTCATGAACGACCTCGAAACCTGCACTCGACACTTCCTCATATAAGCTCTTGGCCACAAGTTCCAATCCTCCTTGACTCTCAATTCACTTACACTTGACATTACCAAAAACAAACAATCGAAACAACATGGAATCTATCAGAAACGCAGCAACCGCCGCCGCTAGCTACGTCGGCTTGGGCGGTACGACTGAAGAGAACAGAGGTAAGCAATTAGACTGGCGCCTGGGAGCGGGAATTCACATGCTCGATTTCAAGGGAGCTTGGTATTCAGCAGTCGAAGCAATTGACGAGCTGTGAACAAACCAGCTTTCGGTGAATGACTTCAGCTCATCAGACAGCCGCATGGCTCATATCATTCTCCATGCCGTTCACTTGTCCCTACATCAGAGCAAAACACTAACTATCACTATCTAGAAGGCGAAACCAGCCACATCGCTGGTGGTGAAGCTCCCCAGAACGTTGCTTCTGGCACATCTCAGTCTGGCATCGAGCCAGTCTCCGGCAAGCTCGGTCGCGGAGAGGCTGGCGAGCCCTATGATGCCGGAAACGTTGATGGTATGTCAAGAGCTAAGATCTGTAAACCTCCCACATGCTGACACTACAAGGTGCTTCAGGACTTGGTGGTAGTTCCGTCCAGAACACTTCTTCAGATTACACCTCCCAATCGACCACCAGCCGCAGTCACAACACAGGCACTGGACTCGGCAGCGGCCTGACCGGAAGCAGTGGTCTGACCGGCAGCAGCGGTCTCACTGGTAGCAGTGGCTTTACTGGCTCAAGCGGTAACAGCGGACTTGCTAACCCTGGCCTCGGTTCGACCACTACCTCATCCAACACTCGCTCCTCCGAACCTCTCACCGAGAAGACTCGTGAGACTTTCGGAATCGGTGGAGGGGACAAGCATGCTTCAGGCTTGGGCAGTCGTGAGGACGGACCTGGATACGGCACATCCTCGAAGCGTGACAAGGACAACACTCTTGGCTCTGTCATCGGACACGGATCCAACCCCGACAAGTACTTGTACGACTCGAAGACTGCTCCTGGACTCGGTGGCCACCGCATTGGTGACGACTTTACCGACTCCAACACTAGACACGAGGGTAACACGTCGCTTCCTGCCAATCTAGGCTCTGATGCTGCTGCTGGCAAGGCCGGAGCCCACTCTTCCTCCGGAGGTTTGACAGGCCGTTCCGACAACGAGAGATACTCTTCTGGCAGTGGTGAGAGTCTCACCCAGAAGGCCAAGGACTACCTGCCTGGCACAAGCAGCCACTCGAGCACCCAGAACGACTCGGCTCTTGCTGGAGCTAGAGAAGTGATCACTGGTTCTGGCCGCAACGAGTCTGGTTACGGAAGCTCAACCTACGGATCTGGCAACATCTCGTCTCTTCCTGTCCGCAGCCATGAAACCGCCGATAGTATTACTCCCGGCTCGCTCAGCGGCTCGCTTACCGGAGGCACTGGAAACGACCTCACTAGCACTTCATCAGGTCTCACTGCTAGCCTGACTGGCTCCAGAACCACTGGTGGCACTACTGACATTGGCCAAGAGATCTGCGAAGAAGGTAAGTGCCGCCTCTCCATCCCAGCTTCCAGCACTAACAAGCGATCGACAGAACGTGAAGGCTACAAGCCCCATGGCGGCCACCCCATCGGCGAGGCAGCCCACAGCACCGTGGATGGCAAGCAGACTTGGCTCGACTACCGCAACGACCCTAACCTCCCTGTCGCTCGTGCCGAGCCTGCCGATCTGTAAACGCAGTCAGCTGTGATAGGCATCGAGGTCTGACGACTGAGACATGACGGATGGACTGTGTATACTTTATGATTACGAAAAGCAAAGCTCTTGCTCAAGTCATCAAGTCCATATATAATAACGAGCATTTCTTCAAGTTCAAATGTCTATATCCTGACGTGACAGTATCTTTGAGCAAACAAAGACATCGCTACCGAGAGGCATGCTAGTAAATCTCAATAACAGCAGTGCTGTGGACCTGGGAAATCTCGAGTGTCTCGAGTCGATCATAACTTTCCTAAAACTATGTTGACGGACAGATGGTCATTGTCCATCGTAGCTATCTTTGAATCTCATATATGTTGTGAGGTCAATTTCCATTCTTCATTCGTCAGCCGATTGATGGCTTTCGTTGAGGCTTGGTCTCGTCATTGGCTTCTCCTTGCCCTACGACAGCGAGGTAGGAGAGTGCAACTCCTTCCCACCTTCCATTCACGAAGCGTTGAGACGTGTTTGCTCAGCCATCTCCCTTTTCTCTCCATCGCTCAGCTTCGTTCTTCTCTCTTCTCTCTTCATCAACCAAACATCAACTGCTTTGCATCTTCCAACGATAGCTTGTTACTTGCTTTACTACTCTTCTCTGCTTTACTCACTGTTTAATTCCCATACCATTAACTCCCTCGATCCAAAGGTATCGTCGTCGCCGTCGATGATCCTTCATCTCTGCCATAGCTAATCCATCGTCCATCCATCGCAGCACCCCATCATCTTCCATTCGTCTCCAGCTCTCATACCCACATCCATCAAGACTTCATCGATCAATCTCGACGCCATGCATTTCATCAAACTTGCCATCAGCACTGGCATCATCGCAGCCGCCAGTTCTGCTGCTCAACTGAGCCAGACACAGTCTTACGAGCAGGTCTCCAACATGACCGTCAGTGCCATCGTCAATGACTTCCGCTACAACGGCGATGTCACCGTCCTCCGTGGCCTCATCGACATTGCCTTTGCTGCATTGCAATCCGAAGCTGCTATGGTTGCATCTTGCCTCCAGTCCAGCAGCACTTCCGCTGGCAGACCACCAGCTACAGCAGCTCCAACGTCCAGTTCTATCCTCAACCCAGTCATGCCCAACCCACCTCCACTCAGCGTTCCAGTGCCTGTACCGGCAGGTCCTCCATCGGCACCTCCAGCCAGTCAACCTGCCGCACCGCCTACCAACGCTGTTCCACCACCACCCCCAGCACCTCCTGCAGGCAACACTCAATCGTCTTCATCACCTCCGTTGCCACCAGCAGCCAACAATGCCCAATCACCACCATCGGCCTCATCGCCATCCGGAGGCAACAACGCACAGTCTTCTGGTCCATTGACCAACCCAGGCAGCTCTGGCTTCTTGACTTCGATCACTCCCAATTCACGATCAAGTATCAATGGATCCATGTCTCTCGGTCTACCCATCAGCAGCTCAAACATTTCTGGTCTTCTGAATGGCATCGGTCCTCTCAGTCCTCTGACTTCAGCAGGAAGCAACCCTCTCGGCGGACTCGTCTCTGGCGTTGGCAGTGCTGCGACTGGAGCTCTCGGCGGCGTTGCCAGTGGTCTACCTACACCCCTTGGTGGTGTCGTCTCAGGAGTCAACAGCGTCGCTGGCGGTGCTCTCTCGGGCGTTGGCGGCCTCGTCTCTGGTGTTCTCGGTGGCGTTGCTGCTTCACCCACTGCTGGAGGACTGGCTCCCGGCGTCGCTGGAGCTGCTGGCGGTCTTCTTTCAGGCGTTGGTGCCGCTGCGACTGGCGTCCTTAGTGGTGTCGCCAGTGCTCTTCCAGGTCCTCTTGGCGGTGCCGTCTCAGGTGTTGGCAACCTCGCTGGCGGCGTCTTGTCTGGTGTTGGAGGCCTCGTTTCCAATGTTGGCGGTGCTGCTGGTGCCCTTCCTACCGCTGTTGGTGGAGCTGTGTCGAACGTTGGCGCAGGCGTTGGCGGTGCTCTCACCGGTGCCGGAGGTGGTGTTACTGGTGTGGTCGGTGGCGTCGCTGGAGCCCTACCTACACCTCTCGGTGGCGTTATTTCTGGTGTTGGAAATGCAGCTGGCGGTGCTGTTTCTGGTGTCGGCGGTGCTGTTTCAGGGGTCGTCGGTGGTCTTGGTGGAGCTGTTGGTGGTCTTCTCGGCGGCCTTCTCGGAGGCGGAGCCTTGCCATCATCCATCACTGGCACGCCCAGCCCAGTTTCTGGAGTCGTTGTCAGTGCTACCAATGGAGCCGTCGCCACTTGTACAGATCTTGTCTGCCTTCAAGCATCACTTCCTGGTCTTTTGGGCTTGAACCTCGCCGCTGTTCCAACCGGAGGCTCAGGAGGTTCTCTACTCAATGTTGGTGTCAAGATCCTCGGAGGAGGCAATGCACCTGCTGCTGCACCAGCTGTCACTACCAACATCAACGCCATCATCTCTGCCGCCAGTCAGGTCTCTTCGGTCGTCGGTGCCAGCCAATGCAGCAACCTTGTCTGCCTCCAGGCTTCCCTTCCTGGCGTGATCAGTCTGAGCGCAGGTGCCATTCCAACATCTGGTGCAAACCTCGGCAACCTTCTCGGCGTTGGTCTCAACCTCTTCGGAGGTGGCCAAGCACCTACTATCGCCACTGTCTCTGCAGGTACAGGCTCGGCAATCGTCGCTGCTGTCACGACTTCAGTCTCAATCACTCCTTCAGCAGTGGCCGGACAGCCTGCACCAACTGGATCATGGGTTCCAGTTACCTCGTGGATGTACGTTGCTCCGGCTGTCTTGGGTGGTCTGCTCTGAAATGGCGGAACGGCATGATGATGACAATGATGGAATGATGGTGTCTCTAATTGATTCTGGAAGTATTTTATGGCAGTTATAATATCAAAGCATGTTCTACATACTACTCTGTGTTACTACTCTCATCGTGCAACGTGTGTATCATTCATCAACGTTTCAAAATCTCCTTTGCGACCTTCTTCTCGGTCTGCTCCAACAAAGTCATCATGGCGGTACGTCTATCTGTAGCACTGTCGCCTTGCAGCACAACCTTGGTAGCAGGTGCGATCTTGGGGTACCTCGGGTCTGTAACCTCTTCACCAACGATGGCACAGTAATGGATCATACCATTCGGCGAACGTGCAGTGACCACTTTGAGATTCTTCTCTCTGGGATACAAGGCTTGGGCATTTGCTTTTTGACGATGGGACAAACCTCAGTACCAACCTTTTTTTTGCGTATCACATGTGCGAGACAGAAAAGACCTACCCGTTATCTGGTTGGTGATATCCGAGATGGTGATGACCTGGAGGACTTCTTCGTGTGTGCCTGTTTTGACGGCTGGAGGCATATTGAGCAGAGAAGTGATGTCGTGGATGTGAGTGCTGTCTCTACTGCTGCTACTGCTGGATAATTGCTGCTGTTGATGTTTTTGCTGATGATCGTTGGTACCCCAGTTTTTTTGAGGCGGTTGAGACTTGATGTGTTGAGAATTTGGAATGGAGAGAAAAGAAGGATGCAAGCAGGATCAAGTAGTTGTGTGGATGTGTCGTCGATCTGGGTTTGGGGAGTGGTGGATGTCGGTATCAGACACAAGGGGTTTTGCGTAAGCAACACCATAAATTGTACGAACATTTTAATTGTGCGCATTTCAATATTACACTGTACACACAAGAGTGGGACGATTTGATTAGACACGAAGAACCTGTTTCGAAGGTTTGATAGTTTTGACTCTTATTACATGGGGCTTCTTCATCTTGGATGACCTACGTCTCTCCATGGGCCAAGCTTAGCAACCATTCGGCAAAGCAACATGCGTTGTACAGGAGAACCGTTTGCTGTTGATATCGACATCATTCCACATGGGCAGCACCAAAAAACAGCTGGTTGGAGCCGAAGCCGAAGGGCAAGTTCGCGTGCGCTTGCAGCGGCCAGCAGAAAAGACAGACGCCACCACTGTCATTTGTGGTTCACGCAACGCAACTTCTTACAAAAACTTGGAGACAAGTGTTTTGTGTTTGCAGAAGAGTGCACAGAGAGTAGAAGAGGTAGAAAGATCAGCACGGTACTCGCCTATAACAAAACTCTACGATTCATGTCTGTAACAAGTCTAAGGAAATAAGAGGTGGGCGGAGTAAATGGAAGAAAGAGAGGCAAACCCAGACAAGATCAGATGTGCTGTTTGTTTACTCTGCACCTACAAGGGTAAGGGATCAGCGTATTCGAGGTAAAGAGGGAGAGAAAAGCTTAGGAAATGTCCGCTGCAGAGCAGAGATTCCCGTGTGTCGATCAGGAGATATTGGTGGGATGGTTGTGCAGGAGTGGTTGTGCGATAGGGATGTGGTTCGTGGCCAAGAGAGGGGATGCGACAAGAGACACCGAGAGGTGAGTAGTGACTCGCATGCTTGATGATGCAGTTTGCAGGGTTCACGGAGGTAGACGGAAAGAAGCCGCGGAGGACAGGGCGAGAGTCATTGTCAAATGGTGGCTCTGTATGATGACTTGGTTTCTGGAAAGAAGTCGTATAACAACCTGTAGAATCGCCGAATCGAAAGGATTCGAGACAAAGGACAACTATTCACGATCCTTAAATACAAGGCGAACAGAATTCTGATATATTGCCCCTGCAAGAAATCAAGTTGATCAAAGGACGTTCCTGTCTCACGTAGTGGTCCCTTTGCCAACGGCTTTTTGATCGAGTCAAGAACAGCAAGCGGAGGGTCAGGGAACCCGAAACTCGGCTTGCGGACGGAGCAACTCTCTCTCTTTTACACTTTTCAAAGCTGCTCTTGTGCTTACTTCTCGTCCTCCCCCCTTCAACTCTCTCCTTGGACTTATCAATTGTCGATATCTGATTCATACGCCAAACTTGCCTTTTATACCGAACCTTGGAAATCTGTCTGGACCCTGGAAAATAGGACTTTACTATCGAAGCGACCTTTCTTGTACAAAGCTAGCACAGTATTGTCGAGACGATGCCGTCGAGCGTGCCTAAGGAGTCTGCGCTGGGGACTTGCAAGCAGTGTCAGGTCAATGATGCAGTGGAGAATGTTCGATCTCGGCCAATGTGCAGGTGAGCAGCAGCACTCTGAGTGTTCGTCCTTGCGATCAAAATACTGACGCTACCTCAGGGATTGCTTCTGCAAATATATCGCGACAAAGGCTGTAAAGCGTATGGAAAAGTTCCGCACAAGGTTCTCCACGGCAGGCCAGCAACGAATGCTACTGTTACCTCTCTCGATGGGTGTATCTTCGCTGGCACTACTGCACTGTCTGGACGAGCAACTCAAACGTCAAATAGAAAACACAGGACGCACTGGATTCGCATTGCAAGTGCTACACGTAGATATGACCGCCGTAGTGCCCGAAGGACCTTCAACAACAGACCTCGACGCCATCAAAGAACGCTACCCAACACACACATACACATCCATCCCCATCTCCTCAGTCATGGAAGTAGAAGACGTACAAGACTTACTCAAACAATACGGCATCGACACCCCCGCCACCGCC
>JALPCE010000457.1:0-12695 GCA_026538705.1 Aureobasidium sp. GC_Fusr_1 | reverse complement strand
CCATGGTCGACGAGGGATGGTTCGAGGTCAGCAAGAAAGACTTTTACACCCTAACTCCGCGTGCTTTGATCGAGTTACGCGGCTGGCTAGTCGAAACATACAACGACGACGAGGATGAGAGGATCAAGAACTGCTCCGCCTGCAAGGCCATAATCACAATGGTATCTTTTGCTCTCTCTTTGCCGACTGCAAGATTGCTAACGACACGATGTAGGGAGAAAGATGTCCCGATCTCGACTGCTCTGGTAGACTACATCACCATTGCAAACGTGTGGCCTTCAGAGCACAAAACAACAACGAGCGCTGCCCGGTCTGCAAGAAGGAATGGGAGCATGCCCCGCCAGTGGGCGAGAAAGCCGCAGTCCAGAACAGAAGGAGTACAAATGGCACTGGTGCCTCGAGACGCTCTACTACGGCCCAGACCGACGGTGCAGACGATTCACCAAACGACTCGACAGGCGATGAAGGCTGAACAAGAGGGTTACTCTGAATGCCACTTCCACATCAGAGACTGCGACACACCTTCAGTCTTGCAGAAGCTTGTCGCCCTTACCTAGGGAAGCATGCCCAACCTCATCTACAGCATCGGGATGACAGCGAACTTCAGGCGAGACTCTACGACCTCCACGCTGCTACCCACCACTCTACGATAGCGTTTGTCTGACAGCCATATACTTGGGTCAAGACAGAAGACATGAAGGAAGTAGATGATATCGACGACCAAAACAAGGGTCGGAAGGCGGAGCAGTCATAAAGATACATTGATGGCCGTGTCAAACAACGGCGCCAGAAGAACTCTGTGGAGAGAGCAAGTGCTGGCCACCTCTTTGCGATAGTTCAAAAAGTCACGTCAAATAGCTGTAGCATCAGATGAATGGGACATGTCTCCACAAGGCGCATTCTCGCATGAAAATAAAAAGGTCTTTGTCTCGTTTTTGGTTTGCTTGCTTTTTTCGACAACACAACAGCGATGTTCGTTTCTTCTTGTCTGGCTCGCTAACGACGTGGACAGCTGCATCGTGCGCAGGGATGATGGGGGTGTTGTTGAAGCTGGACAACAGCAAAAGTATCGCTTTTGGAATATTCTTGCCTATGCCATCATGAAAAAGTCTTGGATCCCTTTTAACATTTTCCCTTTTCCCCAAGTCACACACGCGCGCCAATGGAAAAGAGGGGAATCATCACAAACCCCCAGCAACCCACGAGTCGAAGGCCACCAATGCGAATGCCACACACCGTAAACAACACCTTCCTCCCCGGCAAAGAGGAGAATTGTTTAACGGTAGGACTTCTGGAAGCGCGAGCGGGCACCCTTACCACCGAACTTCTTGGGCTCGCATCTTCTGTTGTCGGCGACGAGGAGTGTGCGGTCGTAGGCGACAAGAGCCTGCTTCAGCTGGTTCTTGGAGTGCTCATCGACGAACTTCTGGTAGTAGGCGATCTTGAATGCGCGTTAGTCTAGGTCCTGATATCGTGTGTTTTGGGTTGTGCGTGTTGCGCGAAATCATGTCGCAGGGGCCCTTGTGTATCTTCTGCGTTCCTCGAGTCCCTCCTCTTTCTGTTGTGCGATCGGATCGTGATGGGTATTGGCTGTGGTAAAACGTACGATGGACTTGGCAATGGCCTGGCGGATGGCGTATACCTGGGAAGTGTGACCACCACCGGTAACGCGGACTCTGATGTCAACACCGGCTGTGAAGAGAAGAATCTGTCAGCGATTTGTCCGAACAAAGATTCCAAGCTGCGTGCAAGATCTCCAGATCCATTCTTCCATCCATATGTTCCAAGCTCTTTTACATCCGTTGCTCTTTCTGTCTTTCCGGGAGAATAGGTAATCGCATACCGAACTTGTCGAGGCCGAGGATGAGGACAGGCTCGTAGACCTTGAATCTGAGAATCTCGGGCTGGACGAGCGAGATGGGCTGGCCGTTGACCTTGATGAGGCCCTGGCCCTGCTTGCAGTGGGCAACAGCGGTGGCGGTCTTCTTCTTGCCGAAGCACTGGACGCTCTGGGAGGACGACATGTTGGCGGTTGTGGTGTGGAAGTTGTCGAAGGGGTCGGTCTCGTGTCGTCGCGAAGGTCTCAATCGTCTTCAGAAGGCAGCGGATTTGCTGCACGAAATTCGAGTGGCTCGGCTTGGGATTTGCCGCGATTTAGCCGTGCGCCCTCGTGTCTTGGCATCATCGACCATTCCTTTTTCTTCACTATTTATCCGATCAATCAATCAATCAGTGACAATGTCTGTCTATGCTCTGGGCTCGAATGGCTCGTGTCAACTTGGAGTCGGTCACGACGAGGATCTCTCTGAGCCGTCACCGGTCGGCGTGGACAAACTCGACGCCTCGATTATATCAATCAAAGCTGGCGGGAACCACACCTTGATTCTTACCAAATCCGGCACCGTCTATGCTACCGGTGAGAATACTGATGGAAGATGTGCGCACCCTACAGATGTAGCCTCTGTTGCATCCTTCATCCCATCCAGTCTACCTAGGATGGACTTCATTGCAGCTACTTGGGACGCATCCATCTTTGCATCTGCTCAATCTATCTACGTCTGTGGCAGTGGTGCCAAAGGTGAACTAGGCCTCGGACAGAGCGTAGTAAAAGCAGACTGTCCACAGCAGATTGCAAATTTTCCGCCTACAGGCACACATATCATCGACTTGACCGCCTGCATGGGCCATGTCGTAGTAGTCTTGTCAAGTGGGCAGGTCTATGGCTGGGGCAACGGACTGCACGGCGAGCTGGGCAACCCTCTTGGCATTGTCTGGCAACCTCGTAGGCTTGATGATATACCATTTTCAGTCACTCGCGCCGTCTGTGGCAAAGACTTTACATGTGTTTTTGGCGATCCTGCTGATGGACAGCTACAATTGCTCGGTCTGGCGAAGCGCGACAGATTCAACATCAAGTCAAACACTCCTCAGACAGTTCGAGATTGGGTCGATGTACAAGCTACGTGGGGTGGTGTGTACGCTCTGCTATCTAACAACATGCTTGTCGCTTGGGGTAGGAATGATCATGGACAGCTCCCGCCAGCAGATCTATCAGTGACTGCTATGGCAGCTGGTAGTGAGCACATGCTTGTTCTGACAGCATCTGGAAAGGTGCTCGCTTGGGGCTGGGGTGAGCACGGCAATTGCGGCTTGCCTACCGATGAGCAACGCGACGTCAAAGGTCGATGGAACGAGCTTGACGTAGGTAAAAACGTCCAGCATATCGGTGCTGGCTGTGCAACGAGCTGGATCGTTACCATATAAAGCAATTCTGAGGCTAGACAGCAACCTCGACATCAACGTCCGATGCAAAACATCAGTCGAACAGTCCATTCATCTGCGACATGAATCAGCCACAAGATTGTGAAGAGCAACATCGGAATTACCTGGGAAAGCCTCTGCGTAGGCGGTAGACCTTGTGTGCTTCTGTTGAGACTCTGACTGAGTGGTGGTGGGTCACGGGTAATGGCATCGCGGAAGGTCGGATGGGAGCCGCCAGTCTTGATGAAGTCAGCATGATTCAGCCAAATGCACGCCATTACTCACGACATTTGCATTGGCGTCCCAGCCCAGCATCTCTTCTTCTTCTGGCTCTGGGTCAAAGTCTGCTGGATCGAACCTCCTGTCATCTTGATCGCCATGCGGCATGAACAGGCTTTCAGGGTCGGGGTCCACGTTTGAAGTCGTTGTAGCTTGAGAGGTCTGACGTCCAAGACTCCCCAGAACCCGTCTCTGCGGACCGACAACAGAAGCAGGTTTTGGTGGAGGTGCCATTTCAGTGCTTCTACCTTCGACAGTCTGTATCACCGCGTGCGAAGACTGCCTTGAAGGCATACCTGATGCTACAGATGGCTGTCTCGTCGATGCGTCCGGATCTACCGTCGATTGTCTTGACGGTCGCAGTGGTACAGCTGAAGGTTGCCTCGAAGCTTGGCCACCTGGGCGGGTGGATGCCACCTTTGGTGCTGTTGCAGGCGGAACAGCTTGGGCGACACCGGTTGTCATCAGTATGAATTCACAAGTCAGTCCCTTGTCTGTATATCTGAACAGCAATGGCCTTCCAGGACGAGAGAACTGAGCAGACATTGATGTCTTCAAAGCTCCGGCGTGTGTTACGATGGCCTTGAAGTCTTTGACATTGATAACTATGTGGACGTCTTCTTCAGCGTGGAAGTCATCAAAGTCCTGAATGTGTAGAGATATAGCTGTTTCTAGCGGTTGCTTCAGGATTTCTGTGACATGCATCAGTGATATACCTTTCGGTAAAGCGGGACTTTCATACCTTTCCCGTCCATAATCTTTTCTGTGAAGCTGGTGAATATGGCTTTTTCCTCTTTGACCAGCAAATCAAGCTGTTCTGTTTTCGTTCCGAAGAACTCGATGTATTCGCGGAGTATACGAGAAGAGATCTTCCATCCATTTGGTGCGTTGTATCTGTCGAAGAGAGCGTGCGATACTTCCACGGATTCGTAAGTCAACCGGTAGGTCTTGGTGACGCCTTGAACTCCAGTCAGCTCGCTCTCGAACTTCGTGTGGTCAAAATAGACCTTACCATGCCTGCAAACCATCTTGACAACCAGCCGGCACTGCACCTTGTTCGGCTTGTCTTCCACGCTGACTTCACATCGGTCTATTGATGTATCACCACCACGAGGGTCTGATATGCGGCTTTTGAAAACGGCAAGCAGAGCCTTGAGAAATGTTAGTTCACGTTCCAGCACTATATCCTCTTAACACTGACCTTGTTGTAGAGTTGACATGTGAATCTAGCTCCTTGTCCCAAACCGAAGTCATAGGACAGAAAGAATGACTTGGCATCCAAGGCGAAAGAAGCGTATGAGGTTCTTGATGAATTCAGTGTGGTTAGAGTGAGCTGTAAAAAAACGTCAGCATACCGAAGCTAGATGCACCGCATAATATCATGAACTTACCATATCGCCACGAGCTTCCATACAAACTGTCTCACCAAATTTCGCCAAACAGACCAAAGCATCGTGCACCTTGGCCGTAGCTTCTGGTGAAAACGCAAAGCTGAGAGTAGACATTTGGGGTTATTTTGTTCAAGGTAAACCCTTGGTCTGAAAGGCGAAAGAAAATAGTTTGGGTATGGACTGCCAAGAGCTGGTGCCTTTGGAGGAAGACGCGATCCAGACGCGTTTGTGATGACGTGCCTTCCTGTTCCGGCCACCACCAAACTACCTGTCTCTTTTCCTATTTTGACCTAGAGTCCTATCGTTACAACAGCGTCGGTCAAATATGTCTGTCGACGACGAAATAGTTACAACCAATGTGAGATTGCCACCTGATGTGTGGCAGCTTCTCTTCGACGAGCTTGCTGCACGCAATGACTTCTCGAGCTTGTACAATTGTGCTGTGGCTAGCAAACATCTGGCTGGCTCTGGAGCCCTGGCAAATCTCTACCGGTACTAGTATCGTCTATCATGAATAATGATCAGAATTGCTAACAGAGCTCAGCGCGAGTCACAATGCGCCAGTCAAGAGTGGAGGTAATGAATCATTGCCATTACAAGAACAGGAGCAAGCTGTTCAAAGATGGTCTATTTTATGGCGGACCATATTGCTCTCATGTACTGAGGAAACACTCTTTCCATACTGCCATTACTTGAGGGTACTTGATCTGCGGGATCTCTACGATCTACTGGACGACGATAAGTTCAGAGGTAAGATCCAGCAGTAAGTCTGAATGCGCCGCTCTTAAGAGGATTCCGACTTAGACTGATGTAGGAACTTCTACTCCGGTTCTCTTGCGAGATTCAACATTACTAGCCAGACTAGAGGCAAGAACCGTGCCTTGAAATCGAGCAATATGCGTGCGGCAGTTGCTGCTATTGGAGATGGTATGTCGCATGTGCGCAACTCTCCAAATGAATACCTGACTGACCAAAGAAAAACTCAGCAATCGTGAAGGCTGCACCCATGCTCGAGGAACTCACTGAACCTATCGTTCATGGCGAATATAACAGTAGGTCCAACTCGCACACACTGATGAGAGGATACTGACATGTCTATAAGTCCTCTCTAATGCATTGCCACGGTGGGCGCCCGATTTGAGTAGGCTACGATCGCTTGAACTATGGGATGGTAAAACACTGGGCGACGAAACCGTTCAGGAGCTCTTACATAAGCACTGTCCACATCTCAACAGAATCAACATCTATCAATGGTAGTAAGCCTGGCTACCTTCTAGAACTCTGCTAACACTGTGCAACAGGGTTGGCGACGACTCTGATAGACAACTCGCACGGTTCCTAAACCGTATGCCAAAGAACACACTACAATATTTTGAGAATATTGGTGAATGCGGCATCGGTACCGAAACTTGCCAGGCACTAAACACGCATGGAGCGTCTTTGAAGTTCTTAGCACTTGCAATTCCGGACAAAGGAATCGAAGGACTAGGAATGATGCAAGACTGTACAGTGATTGAGACGCTCAAACTGACCGACACGCAAGCACCGCACGATCTCAAGGAGATGCAGAAAGATACTCTGGATGCCATGGTAGAGTGGCTGAAGCAGTGCACAAATTTGCGTGAAGTCACTTTGATTGATTTCATTTCTGCTCCAGACATTCTAGCACCAGTATTAAGCGAGGAGGGCATTGATCTGGAGGACTTGCAGATTGGTGCAAAAGATGACTGCATGTACGCACTACGGGAGCATCAAGAATTCCATGCAGCCATCGGATTGCAGACGAGACTCCAGAGTCTGCTGCTGAAGGCCGATCCTGACCCTCTGGAGCCTGTTGCTCGCAATCAGCTTTGCGAATCTCTGTGCGAGTTGAGAGATTTGCGATACCTCCAACTTACTCGATCATCTGATTACTTCCAAGATGATCAGCTGCAGCTTCTCGGAGAAAACCTGCTGAACCTGGAGGAACTCCTTGTTAGTGGTTGGCTGTTGAGTGATCGAACGCTAACCACACTGTCCAACCTGGGAAATTTGAAGAGTGTATCCTTCACTGGTTTATCAGTCTTCACGGCGGATGGTCTTCTAGACTTCATTGATAAGCTTGGACCAGGCAACCGCGGTCTGGCCATCTCGATCGATATGGCTTCACTAGACGCAGCTTTGAGCAGCGAGGAGCAGGACTTGATTCGTGATACTCTAGCCACCAAGGTGCAAGGTCGTTTCGAGTACCAGCTTGTCAGAGGTGAGCCAGCTTCGTCCTCATAAAGTTCAACCCCAAACTAAAATCTGAGCAGATCCTGATATTCCAGAATTTGACGAGTCAGATTCAGACTGAGAGGCTTGTATAGCATATAAACAACCATCTATTCCATGATTTTCAGAAGGTTGCATTGGATAGGGCTAAACGACAGAGCGCCTCGGAAGCGGCTCGGTGGATTCACCCCGATGACGGCAGCCGCGAGCTCGACATTCAACCAACGCGTTCTTTCCACAATTATTATCAGACAACCCACAAAGATGGCACATGCAAGACGTATTCTTGTCGTCGCAGGGTCTGACAGTTCTGGTGGCGCGTAAGGATATACCCTTTGAGAAAGTGTTGCTGACGACTAATTTTTGTTTATTTGACAGAGGCCTCGAGGCTGACCAGAAAGTTATTGCGGCCCATGGCTGTTATGCTATGACTGCAACTACTGCTTTGACCGCGCAGAACACACAGGGCGTCACTGGTATTCACGAAACACCATCAGAATTTGTGAAGAAATGTATCGACGCCTGTGCTGAGGATGTTGGGATTGATGTAGTCAAGACTGGTAAATTGATCTCTTTGTTCTTACATATAAAATCGACCTACTCTCAAAGAACCAGATTGTCCACTACCTCTCAACTTTGGCTGATTATGTCAAGGTATGCTGGCCTCTGCTGGCACCATACAGGTCGTTGCAGACGCATTGAGAAAGTACAAGCCCGCATGCAGTATTGTTGATCCAGTAGGCTCACTTCTTTGAATATCATGCTACTTGACTAACGGATACAAGGTCATGGTAGCGACTAGTGGAGCAAGACTTCTAAAAGAGGAAGCTATCAAGACACTCTGCACAGAGCTCTTACCTGTCACTGGTCTGATCACGCCAAATATTCCAGAAGCACTCCTCCTACTGGAAGAATCTGGCAATAAAGTCGACGACATCAAGGATCTCAATGGCATGAAGCGCCTGGCTAAAGCGGTTGCTGACCTCGGTCCTAAAAGCGTGCTGATCAAAGGCGGACACATCCCGCTGAAGAAGAACTATGAAGTTGCTTCCAATAATGACGAGAAGGAAGTCCTGGTCAACGTACTCTACACGGATGGGGACTTTTGTGTTTTCGAGTCCAAGTATCAGGTTGCAAGAAACACTCACGGCACT
The DNA here is from genome assembly GCA_026538705.1 of Aureobasidium sp. GC_Fusr_1. Lineage (NCBI taxonomy): Eukaryota > Fungi > Ascomycota > Dothideomycetes > Dothideales > Saccotheciaceae > Aureobasidium > Aureobasidium sp. GC_Fusr_1. Next base: position 4,357 of record JALPCE010000457.1, on the reverse strand, counting down.
GGATGTTCGCTTGCGTGTATGTTACGTTACGTCTTCGCGTGAACTCGAGGATAGGCTAACATGCATGCAGCTGCAATCGCTTGCAATGTCGCCAACGGACTGACTATGGAGCGAGCAGTACGTGCAGCTGGCCGCTACGTCGAAGCTGGCATCAAGACGAGTGTCGATCTTGGTAAAGGCTCTGGTCCAATCAACCACTTTCATTCTCTCAATATCATGCCCTTCCCACCGTAAGTCGAATCGGTTGTAGTGAGTTGCATTCATACTTAAGTTAAATACAGTGGTGGCTTCGTGGACTGGTTGCTAGAACGAGAAGATGTTCAAAAAGTCTGGAAGGAGTTCACCCAGCACGAATTCGTCGAGAAGATGGGCGATGGTACTCTGCCTGTGGAGAGCTTCAAGTTCTACATGGTTCAAGACTACCTATACTTGGTAAGCTTCAGAATAAACAAGTGAACAATTCAATACTTACTATCAGACAGACGCAATTTGCTCGAGCTAATGCACTTGCTGGTTACAAGGCCAAGACTCTAGAGGGCGTTGCAGCAGTACGTTGTATACAATGACTATCTCGGCTGACTAGACTAACCAGACCACAGTCTGCTGGCATTGTCACGCACATCCATACCGAAACCAAGCTGCACGTCTCTGAGTGTCTAGAGCTGGGTGTCACAATGGACGAATTACGCAACTCTGAAGAGCACCAAGGTCTGTGTTCTGTCATTTCTGCCGCTTTACGAACCCAATCTAACTTAGTCTCCGTAGCCTGCACAGCATACAGCCGTTATATCCTCGATATCGGCGCATCAGAAGACTGGCTCGCCCTTCAAATAGCCATGTTCCCTTGCCTCCTCGGCTACCACCATATTGCGAAGCGTCTTTCCTCGCTCCAAGACCCTTCTGCGCCCAAGAACGCAAACCGCTACCGCCAGTGGATTGATAACTACATCGCTGACGATTACACTCAAGCCGTTGGCAAAGGCATGGGTAAGTCGTCCTCTTGTGTAAGCTGATGAAGATAAGAAAACTGATTTGCGGGCAGAATTGGTCGAGGGACATATCTCCAAGCAATCTCCCTCTAGAATTGAAGAACTGGTCAAGATCTTCATCCACGCAACCAAGGCAAGGTAATCCAGTCAATCTCATGTTTCCACTCGCTGACTCGATTATACAGATGGAGTGTGGGTTCTGGGACATGGGAATGGGTGTCTAAGATCAAGACGAATATCCAAAAGTGTCATTTAGATGCAAAGCAAGACAAAAGAGGAGTAGTGACAGAATTGTCAACCACAGGTTGTCAAACTCGGCCGGTCCTTCTTTCCTTCTGAAGATACACTCTCAAGAGTCACTCTGAAACACGCGGGTCATCATATCGTTAGCGTTACCTCCCCTTCGCAAACCATAATGATCTTTATACAGACTGTGAAATGTTTGCCACGAATCTTCCAGAGTCACTGCAATGTCTTGTTTTGTTTTCTCAACACTTTCACTAACGATCCTGAGTCCAGATATAACCTCACCTTAATCCATCGTCTCTCATCAGATCCGGAATAGCCCAAGTTCGATCTCCACAATGGGAACCAGACCGGATCCCAAAGTCACACCTGGACCGCTGAAGCCATCGGCGATATCCTGACCACAAGTTCCAAGATGCTCAAGTGCAAAGCCAACAGCGACGTCTTCAACATTGCCCTTCCTCAAGATCTTCTCTGCTACTTCTCACGCTACTACGCTACTCTTCTGAGAGGAAACGTTGCCGAAGCTGGACAAGACAGCGTCACCTTTGAGTTGACTGCACCACGAGCAAAGTCTTTCGTTACCTGGTTGTACTCTGGGCGCTTCGCCGAAGACCTTGATTACCGAACTCTCTTCCAGCTCTACATCTTTGCAGACAAAACAGACATACCAGCTCTTCGAAAGGACATTATGACCCACATCCACAAGCGCAGTCACAAGAGTGGTATGCCACCCTATAAAGATGCAGCACAGGCTTTCGCAGTGCTTCCGAAAAGCTCTGGCCTCGTACGCTGGATGGTTGACCGGTTCGCGCATCATTCCAAGACCTTCGATCCCTGCTCAGAGTTCGACAACCACATAAGGATTGCACGTAGCAACTTCTATGAGTATACCTGTCGTAACACAGGCTGCAGTGTGGCTGCCGATCCCTGCTGTAATGTCCTCTACACTCTTGGATGCGAGGGCACCAATTGCGGTCATCGGGCAAACATCGTCAAGAGAGGCCAAGCTTGCAGCTACCATGAACATGAATCGCCTGAAGCGTGGAAAGGTAAGTTCTCTGCCTTGATGCCGATCGAGGTGAGATATGGCTAACCTTGTAGCCTGTGCCGGTGATGACTTCCAACAAAATGTTGACCTGACTTATCTCAAGGGCACCACTGCTACTGATCCTGTGCCTGAAGAAAGGTTCGCCAAGTGCAACCCTTTCTAGCGTTCCGATTCCATGACCTGGACACCTTGCAGTTATCAGTGAAGAAGACGTGATCTTGCGATTGTCAGTCCAAATGCATAGTCGTTCACAACGGCATCACGCGCTCTATCAGTGGTAGCGCTCTCTATGCAGAAACAATAGTGGCTTTTGATGGCCATGGTACAGTGCCGCTTCAAGGAGTGAGAAAGTAGTAATTGAATATTGTACCTTGATCCTGTGTTCTCTTTGCATGCCATCTCGAAAAGATGAAAGGTGTCCTTAGCCCACAAACTCTATGAAGAAAAAGAGAAGCGAGAAGATTAAATTATGTACAATGCATCTGAATCTAAGAGTTCTTTCCTCATTCATCTTGTTTATTCTTCACCGTCGCTGCGCGGTTTGTACATGATGGTCGTCAGGAACTGGAGCACCAGAGTTAGTCTTGATGGGTTCGCGCATGGGCAGTAGGAAAACAAAGCATACCTTTCTCTTATACCTGGTTGTCGCACTCGTGGCCAGCACGCCTTGCTTGATGTTGGTCGTTGCCAGGTGGTTCAGTACGGTGTGATTTGGCATGATCAACACACTGCTGTCGTCTTTTGTTGGTGTAGTACCGTTCAGAATGCTCTTGCTGAGGAACATTGGAAGGGACGGAGGTGCTGGCTGAGATTCGGCAGCTGCATTCGCGCGCTCAAATCTGTATCTCGCAGCAGAGCCAGAGGGCGATTGAGCATCGTCTCTTGCCGAGGGCGGTGGGTACCAGGAATCGAGATCTGTGAGATACGCCGGTATCGTTTGTGTCCATTCTCTGCTCTGTTGTCGGACCAGTGGCGGTTGCTGGCGTGGTTTGGGCTCGTCTGCAGGAGGCTGGGCGGGTGTTCCCGTGGTTGACTTGGGTGCAGGTGGCTCATGGCTTGACTTGGGAGGAGTGTTTTGTGGTTGTTTGGAGAGCAAAGCATCGTTGTCTGCCTGGGCGGCTGGCTTGGGTCTGATGTCCATGGGTCGCGAAGGCTCTTGTGGCTTGACCGGAGGTGGTCCAGGAAGCACAGGTTTGCCAGGCTGAACTAGAGGTAGCTGATCCAGTGAGACTTCGATGTAGTTGACTAGGATGTTGGTGTAGTCGACGGTTGTGGGCAGATCGTTCGAGGTCATCATGTCGCCATTGGCAATGAACTTGATGTGATGAGTACCGGGTGGGAGTTGAAGCGTGGCCGACAAGGCATTTTTATGTTTGCTAGGACCACTGTGGTATCGAGTCAGTTCGAAGATTCTCTTGGAATCGGTCACGCCACCACTCATAACACTTACTCCTTGTGCAGACGGAATTTGCGTTCCCAGTTTGTGAAAGTGCCTGTCACGTAGACACGGTCACCGGGTTGAGCGTTGCGCCACTGTATCAGTGTGGGCACCTTTGGACCACCAGCATCCGTCTCATAGCCCTCGAAGCCATCGGGCTCTTCGTCGTCATCGTCGATAGTACTGCTCACGACGCTCGAACGTCTAGGGAGGTCGACTTGTTCGGGATCATCTTCGGGCAAGACGGCTGAAGTGATAGGAGAGCCAGGAGTGTGGTCTTCTTGCTCAATTGGGAGGGGTAGACGTGGGGGTCGCGAGAAGCTGGCTGGCGGGAGGTGGTAGGCAGCTTCGGTGGCAGGAGAGGCAGAGCGAGGCGGCCGTTGTGATTGGGGAACATTGACAGGCTGTGATGCAGGCGACAGACGGGGCTCTTCTGGCGGAGTGGGCGACTTGAGGCTCTTGTAGCGGCGGGGCGCCGAGGGCGAGTCCTGCTTCGGGGTGTTTGTCGTGTTGGAGCGATTGCGCTGGTGGGCAGGGGCGGGGGCGGAGCGCGGCTGCGAGGGCGAGTAGGCCGAGGGGAAGATGGCCTGTCCACTGGCCGACGTCGTGTCGAGCGAGGGCGATGCAGCGGCC
>JALPCE010000456.1:0-12737 GCA_026538705.1 Aureobasidium sp. GC_Fusr_1 | reverse complement strand
TTGAGTTTAATGGTATTTAACTACAAAACAAGGTGTTGCCGTGTGTTAAAGGTTTTTTTAATTATTCGAACGAAGCCTAAGTACTTTAAGCTATAGACTGACAAGATAACCCTAACTAAGCCATGGAATTCCATTTAGATTCCATGGATAATCCATGGAATCTAACGGTTCCATAGAGCTATGGAATTCCATGGAATACACTTAATTCCATAGAACAAATGGAGTTGGAAAGAGGGTCATTCCAAATGGAGTTGGAATCGACCGGAATTCCATGGATTCCATCCACTTTCAGCACTGGAATCTATGGTGTTGTGAGTATCATATTGGTTGGCACAAAAATTGGGACTGATCAACGTATCCAGGTCAAAATGACCATGTGCGCTTGTTTCCTGCTTTTCGCCGCCGATTCTCTTGGTCGTCGTAGATCTTTGCTGTGGACGTCCATCGCTATGGGCTGTGCCATGCTCTACGTCGGTCTATACGTTCGCATCAAGCCTCCAGTGAAAGGTGCCGCTATTCCTGGAGCAGGATACATGGCATTGGTCTGTATGTATCTTTTCGCGGGTTCCTTTCAAGCTGGATAGGGTCCGGTCCCGTGGATCTACATCTCAGAGATCCCTACTGCCAGGTTGCGTGGTGTCAATGTTGCTCTGGGAGCTGCAACTCAATGGGCATGTCATACAAATTCTCAATTAGGTACAAAGCTAACAACTCAACCCAGCTGTTCAACCTGGTCGTTGCTCGTGCAGTCCCTAACATGCTAGCCACGATGGGAAAAGCAGGCTACGGCACTTTTCTATTCTTCTCTGCAGCCTGTTTCTTTAGCTTCTTGTTTGCCTGGTTCTTGTAAGCTTTATGACACCTCATCAGGTTCACTAAAGATCAAGTTCGCTGACATTTGCTTTCCCTGAACAGTATTCCGGAGACCAAAGGATTGTCACTTGAGAGAATGGATGACCTCTTCGGCGTCACCGAGCAGGCTAAGAAGATGGACGATGAGGAAGGCGGTCACGATGTACCGCCTACCAAAGACTTTGAGGGTGGGAAGACATAGCACGTGGAAGTATCGCAAGTCAACAGCAACACAAAGCTTTGAGTGTGCGTCTTTCTGATGGTACTACTGGCAACGATGGAGATTGATAAGTGATGAGTATAGTCGTAGCTTCTAATCCAGTAGTTACATAGCCTAGGTATATATCGGTCTTGATGAATGTTTCTTGCAAGGCATTTGCAGTGAAGTACGAGCATCACATTGAACACGCCGCCGCCTTCGTCCTGCCATCAATGGCTGATGTCTGGTCCACAACTCAGGAGGCCGTAGCATTGGCTACAACCTTACACTCCGGGTACCCAAGATCGCCCAACCAGGCTCCAGAGTTAAACTCCGCAACGATAGCAGAGATCTGCCATTTCTGAGCACCCACGCCGAAGCCGCCACCTTGTCCCTGGACTGCAGGTACAACGGTAGCAATACTGATACCTTGCACAGGCAAAGTCTGAGCAGAAAGCCAGCGAATGATGACAGTGTTGCATGTGTTCCAGAGATTCAAGATCTTGAAAGGGACAGGTGGTTGTGCTCCCTGACCGGCGAGAAAATCTGCCTTTGATGTGAAAGTCAAAGAGCCGAGCTTTGAGTAACATGATTAGTGTCTATGCAAGATGGATATATGCTGTTTTTTGCTTACATCTTTGGCTTGCAAGCCTGGCTCGTGAATCAGTGTGTTGACACTGTCGGACTGATCGGTGAAGTTGTTGGTGAACAGCTGCACTGCGAGAGCCTCAGTGTAGTTGGAGATGGTCAAGCCGAAACTTGTAGCGATCAGGGACGCATCTGGAGCTGAGATGCATGCTGCAGCAGATGGGTGAGCAGGTTTCGTGGGGTGAGGCTGCGACGGCCAAGCAGGTTGCGATGACCAACCAGGATGTTCAAAAGGAGAGCGGGCTGCAGTGAGAACCGCCAATGCTGCAAGGAGAAAGGTACGCATATTGATGTCGATAGTAGTCTTACGATACTCTGGAGGAAGTACTCTGATACGTTCAGATAAGAGCGGAACGAGGTGGGCTGCTACTTAATATACTTGTAGAGATTTGACTTTGGTCTGCATCACTAGACCTCCACAAGGATCGTCGATTTGACTTCTGTAGCTGCCGTTCCATCCATGGGAGTTGAACCCTTTCTATGGGTTTGTTGAGTTTCGTTCCGCTTCCTGGCCAAGGAACAAGCAGTTCGGAAGAGGGGGCTATTGATCTGTAAGTCAGCTGCATGGATGTATACCAAAGTCACAAAGCTTAAATCCATGTTCAAAGGTCACAACAGCAGTAATTCCTTGCATCTTGTAAGGGTTTGAATACGAAGCTCTGGAAATAGTATCAAGCCTTGACAAGCATCGAGGAAGTCTCCCGAACAGAACCTTGATGGACGTGGATGCTCGAGTAGTGGAGCCCCCAGACGTTTGTCCGCAACCGTATATCGCTGCTCAGAATTCGGATTCGATCACGATGAGTATGAGAACAGGAAGTGTCAGCCTCGTGAAAGAATACCAACGACTCTGTCCAACACTCCAGATCGTGTATCAAAGTGCAATCACCTATGCTCACTCTTGAATGGACAGCAAGTGGGCGCAAGCGAAGCAGGGGGCTTCTGTACCAGCTCTGTCGCGAAGTCCGCCCGTCGACCAACCATGACGTTTGCCGAACAAAACTCCGAAAAATGCAACGACGATCTTCGGGAAAGATACTTGTACTTGACCAACCTACGTTCAATTCATCTCTCTTGGTTGGATCGATGATAGTGAGCGATGTGAGGACACATACCGAGTGCGTTCATTGTCGTGTAGCGACACTCGCTCAGCGCGGTCAAGCGGCCGACATTACATCTAAATGTCCCCCATGTAGTCTTAGGAATCAGGATTCGATACCGTGGATCTCTACGACCGGAGTCTCGGTCAGCTTAAGGTAGATGGCGCACTGATCGAATACATACATGCGGGATAAATTTCCGAGATCTGCAGGCAGGAGCAATCAATGCGCCTTGTCAATGAGGTCTACATATAGCCCACGAGCCAAGAAGCCCGCATCGTCCCTTTCCTCCATCTAGCATCGATCATGTCCCTCTCAACGGAAACGCCTCTTGAGATCTTGATTCTGGGCGGAGGCGTGGCAGGTCAGTTTCAATTCAGCTTCGACAGCCTCACGATGCTTATCGATTTCCAGGTCTTACGGCTGCCATGGCCCTAGCCAAATTCTCACCCGCATCAGCACCGCCAAAGATCAGAGTCTTCGAGATTCGACCAAAACCTGGTGTCATCGGTGGAGCAGTCAATCTCACACCCAATGCGCTCAGATTGCTCGACCGCCTGGACGTGCTGCCGATTATGCGACAAAACGAATATGGCTTGGAGATCGATTGTATCGAGGTGTTCAGCGTCTACCAGCCGGTACAGTTGGGAGAGTCGAGCTTCAGAGGACCTGAGGGCAAGGGTCTCGGGGATCCACCATACAAAGTACATTGTCATCTGGATATGCTTGATGTACATGCTAATGCAATACACAGGCTCTACGGGTGACTCGCGCAGACGTCATGAAAGCCCTTGTAGAGGCCGTCGAAAAGTGTCCGAACGTCGAGTTCACCTGCGGAAAGAAGACCACGAAGATCGAAGAGGACGAGGAGAAAGGCGTTACATTGACCTTCGAGGACGGAACAACCGCTCATGGAGACATGCTAGTAGGCTGTGATGGTATCCACAGTGTCGCACGCCTGAAGCATGTCGAGCCCGAGCGCAAGGAGATCTACTCTGGCATTGCAAATGCATTTGGCTTCGCACCTCTCAATAAGGACAACCCCAAGATTCAGGATGCTAGCCAACTGCACTTCAACAAAACAGCGATCAACTTTGCACGTCGTGGAATGATGCTGTCGAGTTTCTATGAGCCGACAAAGACTTCAGTTTATGTGGGCGGTGTATTGCAGGTTCCCGAGATCGAATCAAGGGATGGCTGGAAGGTCCGCGGCGCCGATCAAGAGCTCACGAAACAAGACATGCGAGAGAGATTCGCTACTGACGATGTCGTGTTTGATGACCTTAAAGCGCTGATTGACACGGCTGAAGACTGGTTCATGTGGCCCATCTTCACTCTTCCACCTGAAGGCCGCTGGGCAACACAACGCACCATGCTGTTGGGTGACGCTGCTCACGCGATGCCACCACAAGGCGAGGCTACTGGAATCGTGCTCGAGGATACTGTGCTCTTCGCGAGGTGTGTGGCAAGGCAACAGGAGCTCGGCACTGGAAGCTTTAGTGATGCATTTTCAGCTTACGAGAGACTACGCAGAGATCGCATCAACGCTGCGTTCAAAGAGTCTGGAGCAGTCGTGAAGACTGTCCAGGATGCTGGTTGGTTAGGCCACAAGATCAAATGCTTTGTTGTGCCGTGGTTTTTATGGTTCACAAGTGGTAAACGAGAGAGGCATTTCACTGAGGACGTGACCACATCTGATCTTGGATTTTGAGCGACGACTTCCAATTGATATATGACTTATGATCACTCTAGCGATATGCAAACTTTTCCCTGCGGCATTACAGAAAGCAATAGTACCTGCCCAAGTGCTATAGACAGTCATAGTGCAGGTCAAGAATTGCACAACCCTTTCTATAAGACAATAACCACGGAGAAATCCCATACTCAAGTCTCTCCATGGTAGTATCTCCACTTAGAAAGGCACTATACATTCTAAGGCTCTTAATAACACAATGAAATCAGCAAGGGAGAAGGGTCGATCTCGAGTGCACTTGTACTGCACAGGGTGCCTAGAGATTCATGTCCATGGTATAACCCTGCTCTCATGGATCGGTTTCACCAAACCTCAGTAACAATAGCTACAACATACCTGTGTGCAGCACTGTCATCCCAAGATATCATGATCACAATTCACATGATCTCAGAGTATCTCTCCGTTAAAGCCAGCTTCGAGATACGGTTTGGATGCTGTTCACCACGCGTACTCCACAAGCCACGATTTCCTCCAAACCATCACGTTTCGATATATGCTGCGTGTGACCTTGCAGCCCCTGCATCAAAAACGGTCATCCAGGAAGAAAAGCGCATGAGGATACATCTGGAAGCACACCGCCATCTCGCAACTTGGCTGTGGGATTTGTTTCATGGCGTTGTGTGCGGGATTTGCTCAGCCGCTCGTCAGCCAAGCGAGAAAACGATGAGGTGATCATGTGGTAGCTGGATATTCTAGGACTGCAGGGGCATATCGATAGGGGGAAACTTGGTGTTGAGACCGTTACTCGAATACAGTAGCCAACTACAGACTTACTCGGTATACAGCAGACAGCCATTTTTCTTGTCGTGTGATGGAGTTGTTAGAAGGAGAAAGATCTAGGCCAAGGCAGCCAAGAAAGGGTCTCTCTTTAGTAGGGTCCAAGCGCCATTGTTACAAAAGGGTCTGGAGCACCCCACGTTCTTATTGATGGCCTGTCAGCGAGTCAGTGGCTATCGTTCCTCAATCTTTCGACGTCTCACCAGCTTTGTTTGATACCAGATCTCTGCTAACCGACAATTGACCGACTTTCTCCTAGTTGTCTTGGGAGCACCGAAACGAAGACTATGGTCCTATAGTAGTCGCTGTGAGCTCCGTCAGACGAATCTTCGGACATCATTACTTTCGAAACTCGACTCTATCGTTGTACAAACCAGATTTTTCTCACGATGACGGCCACAGTCACAGCTTTCGTGACGGATACCGTCACAAAGACCATGGCAGCTGCCACGACATCTTCGACCGCTCGAGCAAAAGCTCAAGGTGGAATTTTAGAAGGCGAGAATCCGACACACTACAACCCAAAGGATCCTATCATCATATTCATCATCCAGGTATGTATCAAAGCTAGCTTTAGATACTGCAAGGCCAAATGTTGATCCCTAGCCTTAGGCTGGCGTGATCATCCTATTCTGTCGATTACTACACTGGCCTCTATCAAAGATCCGGCAACCGCGTGTCATCGCAGAAGTCATTGGTGGTGTCTTACTGGGTCCCTCGGTCATGGGTAGAATTACTGGTTTCACTGCCACAATCTTTCCGCCTGCTGCACAGCCAAATCTCGCTCTGGTAGCCAATCTTGGTCTGGTCCTCTTCTTGTTCATAGTAGGTCTCGAAGTCGACTTGCGCTACCTGGCCAGCAATTGGAAGATCGCGTTAAGTGTCGGCTTGGCTGGTATGGCACTTCCCTTTGGCCTAGGTTGTGCCATTGCTTATGGACTGTACAACCAATTTTCGGATGAAGATGGGACCGAGCCAGTCGCATTCGGCACTTTCATGCTGTTTGTTGGTGTGGCCATGGCTATCACTGCTTTCCCAGTGTTGTGTCGTATCCTTACGGAACTGAAGCTCTTGTCAACATCCGTCGGAGTTATTGTGTTGTCGGCTGGAGCGGGCAATGATGTTACTGGATGGGTCCTTCTCGCTCTCTGTGTAGCTTTGGTAAATTCTGGTAGTGGGATAAGTGCCCTCTATGTCTTGCTGACAGCTCTGGGATACACGCTTTTCCTCTTCTTCGCTGTCAAGCCGGCTTTCACTTGGGTTCTTAGACGTACACGTACGTTCGAGAACGGACCATCTCAAGGCATCATCGTCTTGACCCTACTGATTGCGCTCGCATCTTCCTTCTTTACTGGAGTCATTGGAATTCACCCCATTTTTGGTGCTTTCATGGCAGGGTTGATCTGCCCACACGAGGGTGGTTTCGCAATCAAGGTCACAGAGAAGATTGAAGATTTGATCAGTGCTCTATTCTTGCCACTCTACTTTGCCCTATCCGGACTGTCTACCAACCTTGGTCTTTTGGATTCTGCCATTACTTGGGGATATGTCGTTGGTGTTTTGGCTGTTGCATTTGTCGGCAAATTCGTAGGAGCTTCGGTGGCTGCACGCGTGAATGGCCTTATCTGGCGAGAGAGCTTTACCATTGGCGCTCTGATGAGTTGCAAAGGTCTCGTCGAGTTGATCGTTCTCAACATCGGTCTTCAAGCCAAGATCTTGTCGCAAAGGACATTCACAATCTTTGTAGTCATGGCTTTGATCACCACATTCATTACTACACCGTTGACTATGGCCCTATACCCACCTTGGTACCAGAAGAAGCTAGAGGCTTGGAAAAAGGGTCTGATTGACTGGGATACTGGCAGTCCACTGACTCCCAGAGATGATGCCTCATCTATCGTTGTGGCAAAGCTGGAGACCAGCAAAATTAAGAAACTACTCGTCCACCTGAGATTTGATAACATGCCCACCTTGATGACGTTCGTCTCACTCTTGGCTGCTCCGAGCAAGTCTGGGGACTCTGCAGCGCGACAACATCCTATGCTGGCTGGTAAGAGCGTGGAGGAGTCTTCGAAAGCACCAAATCGACCTCTGGAGGTTCATGGTGTCCGAATGATCGAGCTTACGGACAGAGACTCATCCGTCATGAGTGTTTCGGACGTCGAAGAATTTCACTGGAAAGACCCTGTTATCAACACCTTCCGCAATTTTGGCAGATTGTATAATCTAGCAGTTTCGGGAGAAGTCGCAATCGCCCTCGAGTCCTCTTTTGCCGATATTATCACATCCAAAGCGGCGAGCGAGAACTCCGATCTTCTTGTTCTCCCCTGGAGCGAAAGTGGAAGTATGAATGAACAGCAATCCTACAATGGCAACCCCGCCACTCCCAGACGACTCGAAGACACGAGCTACGTCAGTTTCGTGGCTGCCGCACTCAAGTCGTCGACTTGCAACACCGTGGTCTTTGTCAATCGTGGCTTCGGCGGCAGCGCAGTGGCATGTCGTCCACCAACTTTGTCCCGTCAAGCGAGCAAGATTAGCTTGTCGAATGAGCGAGGACCTGCGTCGTCGCCCATCATGGACAAGTCGCACCATATCTACATGCCATATTTTGGCGGGGCCGACGGCCGCGTGGCGTTGCGGCTTGTGCTACAATTGGCAGAAAACCCAGATGTCACGGCCACTATTGTCTTTTTCGACAAACTGGATGGCGCTGGTGAGGTAGCAGAGACCAAAGGATCGGAAACCCATGGTTCGCCTGTGGAAGTCTCGAGGCACAAGTCATCGAATCCCAGGGTGGATGGCAAACCTAGTGCCGTCGCACAGATCGAAGATAGCGACGAGACGTTCTTCGCCATGATCCAGCGATCTATACCCGTAGAGTTGTCGTCGCGAGTGGTTATGGAGTCCATATCGTCACACTCGCCCCTGGAGGAAGCAGTCTCTCGGGCGCAGGTCGAGGTTGCACAGAACCCGAAGAATGCAGGCGACTTGATTGTTGTCGGCCGAAGAGACTTGTCCAACGAGTCGGGCAGGGCATGTTTGGGCCTCGTTGCGCAGCGATTCGTCGACAGTGGGCTTCGAGCCAGCATTTTGGTCATGCAAGCTAGGGGGTCTCACATGTCTTCTGACACGCTGTAATGTGGAGAGATGGCGAGAGGTGTCTCTGCACCTCTTCAGCGGAGAAGACAACCTGCTCAAGCTTCCGACGGGCACGATACGCACGTAGTTGATTCTGTGTATTTCAGCTGGGAACACAAGTGGTGGGAAGGAGCATGAAGCCCCCAAGCATCATGGCATGAATTTCATGAATACACGGCAGACTATGGAAGCAAAGATTTTATTGGATAGGGATCAATCTTTCGGGTATATAGGTGACGACTTTCTGGCTATAACATTTTCTTCCTGTACCCGCATATCCCGGTCTATACGCAGAAAGGAGAGAGGAGTACGAGTAATGATTACAGATCTTGAGTTTTCCCCGATCTTGCTGTGGACGTGTCACTCGAGAAACACAACAATCAGGATAAAGCTCCGGTGCAGCAAGCGAATCAAAGTAGCAGCCACATAGTATACCTTGATGAATGTACATGCAGGCTTCGAGGCTTGGGACCTGATGCCTGCTGACTGGCTTCCAAGTCATCCGCAATGGATATTCAGACTTCATTTACCTGTTCGGGCAATGGAGCGGTGAGACTTGATCATCTGCACCTATGTTGAAGCTTGAAGGAAGGGAGTCGGAGGAGGGCCTGAAACACGGTCAGCTCTTGATCGACGCTGGGGCTTGCAGGAACAGCAGGCAGGCGGCATGCCATGTCGCATGCATGTGGGATGCGCGGCAGGTGCGTTTTCTTCGCAAGCTTTTGCCTGATGTGTGGTGGGTTTGTTTAGACTTTCCACACGCAGCCGGTGCCTGAGAGGTTAAACAAACAACATATTGTTTGGCAGTATTGATGTCGCCATGTGGTTTGCTGTTGCACGGAGTGAAAGGGGATGAAGGGGGATACTTTGTTTCGTCAAAGGAGTCGGCAAGGAGCATGTCTGTCGCGGCTTCCATGTGAATGCAGCTCGTGACTTGTCTCTCTTCCTTCCTTTCAGGGTGTGCCGCCAGTGCAAAACGCTAAAAGCATCCGACAGCCGTCACATGCCGCAAAAGAGGCTCTTTTGGCAATCTGCTTTTTCACACCAGAGAAAAACGTGGAGAAGGTCGGCAAAGTGGGCCTTGTCATGTTGCTGTCGTCATGCCCACAACAAAACCTTATTACCCTTGGATACCGCAACTTCCTGGATCCTATTCCTGCGTGTTGCCTATTCTTTCCTCCTGCAGCCTCCTACAAGCACACACCTACGGAGGGCCTTCTCTCTCATAATCTCAGCAATCCATCCATGGCTCCCGCATTCTCATGGACTTTTTCCATGACTCACTAGTTCTACCTGGCTCGGCCGCCGCCCTTGGCCCCAATGCGACAACTACCAATGCGCCCTCGAGACCCAATGCCAGAAGCTCGCGACTTTCACCGTCGCTGTTGAAGGCGCTCCGAGACCCTTACCACTTGATCGGCGCCAAACCCGTTGAAGCCGGCAGTAAGAGACAAAGAGCCGAAGGGCCACAGTTGGACGACAGCGAGTGGCGGCGGCAGGTCTTGGATCTCAAGATCTCTCAGGTATGCTGCGCGTTTCTGCTGCTACACAAAGGAAACAACTGACAGACCCTTCTCCAGGCAAAATGCTACACGGATTGGCTCTCGGCCGCCTCGGAACTCGACACGCTCGAAGGCAGAGACGCCTGGAAAGAGGACGAGGAATGCGACGAATATGACACAGCCTTGCTCAAGGCTCGATTGCAAGAGTTGGAAGATGCGCGCATCAGTTGCGACGCAAAGCGCATGTTGTTCCTCGCCCGCACATCCCTGACACGAGATCTAGGAGGCATGGGTGATTTACGTCTGTACAAGCATTGCAGAGTTGGCACCAAGACACTCATCGAACGCTACATCTCGGCTGCTCTGGACATGCTCGACACGGTCGTCGACATGTGCTCGCCCGCCAATAAGAAAGACACGAACTTGGATGTCAGAGAAGTCTACGAACAGTTGTTGAGCGCCAGGCAGGCCTTCGGAAGAAGCGCACTACTGCTGTCGGGAGGCGGCACTCTCGGCATGAACCACATAGGAGTGCTCAAGACGCTGTTTGAAGCCCGCCTGCTTCCTCGCATCATCTCGGGTGCCTCGGCTGGATCCATTGTCGCTGCCGTGCTTTGTACCAAGACCGACGACGAGATCCCGCAAGTGCTGCGCGAATTCTGCTACGGTGATTTGGACGTCTTCGAAAGGGAAGGAGAGCCCGAGAATGTCTTGAAAAAGGTCTTTCGCTTTTGCACAAAAGGTGCGCTCTTCGACATCTCCAACCTCATACGCGTCATGAAGGACCTACTCGGAGACATGACTTTCCAGGAAGCCTACAACAGAACAAGACGTATCCTCAACATTGGCGTATCGACTGCCAGCTTGTATGAGCTGCCTAGACTTCTCAACTACATTACTGCTCCGAACGTCATGATCTGGTCCGCCGTCGCCACGAGTTGCTCTGTCCCTTTCATCTTCTCCCCTGCTCAACTACTGGCCAAAGACCCACGGACTGGACTAGAAGTACCATGGGACCAGTCGCCTCAACGCTGGATCGATGGTTCGGTTGACAACGATCTACCCATGAGCCGTCTGGCAGAAATGTTCAATGTCAACCATTTCATTGTCTCTCAGGTCAACCCTCATGTTGTGCCTTTCCTAGAAAGGGACGATGAAATCGCCTCATTCGGTGCTCAGACTTCCAAGTTTGCATTGTCTGCTGGGCCTAGCTGGCTCCGCACTGTTGCTAATCTCGCGAAAGGCGAGGCTCTCCATCGCATGCACGTCCTCGCCGAACTCGGTGTCTTGCCTACTACCATGTCCAAGCTCCGTTCGGTACTCAGCCAACGCTACTCGGGCGACATTACAATCCTGCCTGAAGTATCATATACACAATTCCCTCGCGTTCTCAAGAATCCAACGACCGATTTCATGTCGCGCGCTATGCTCAGTGGTGAAACGGCTACATGGCCTAAACTACCGCAAGTCAGAAACCACTGCGCTATCGAGCTGGCTCTCGATGTCGCCGTGCAGAAAGTGCGTTATGGGCTGGTCTTTTCACCCAGCCAGATTGACCTCCGACTGAATGCGTTTGCTTCCACTGCTGCTTCAAACGAAGGTCAAATATGGCACGCACGCCGAGCTAGCCACGGCAGTCCTCCTGAAAGCGAGCGCCCGCATGTCCTCACTGTACCCCCGACATACTCGTTACGCAAACCAAGCGTCGCACAAATTATGCATGCATCTCACATCTCACAAGCCTCCAAACACGCAGGCCTCCACGACGATTTCGCCTCTGGCCAAGAAACAGCAGTCGACTCTGAGGATGCAGACTGGTCCGACTCTTCGCTTGATAATTCACCGACACGCCAAACACCCAAGCTGTGGCCAGCGCCTACGTTTATCTCGCGCTCTCAGCCCGTGACTCCCAATGTACACGCCAAGATGTACATGTCGTCCTCGCCGGCCCTGATACTCACGCGCATGGACAAAGAAGACGGTGATGCCTCTCATGGTTTGGTGGCTTCTCCTATGGAATACAAGTCTGTGTTTCAGAATGCGAGGCCGTGTGTAGAGGAGGGTGTTGATGTTTCTGGGACCAGGGGTATGGTTAGAAGGAAGAGGAGTTTGACTACTGGGTTCAGGGGTTTATGGCCGCCTGGTCGTTGAATGCTTTCTCTTTTGTTTCTTCTTGGGTGTTCCTGGGGGGTTTTCTATTTTGTGTGGTCCCTTTCCCTTTTTCTTTTTCCTTTCCCTTCTGGCCATGGCGTTCTCAAGGCATTTCTGGCATGATATGGACGGCATGGTTGGTTTTCTTGCTAGACATTGAGCGTTTCCAGAGGCAATTGCAACAGGAGAGGCTGATTCTATCCGTGTTCATCAATTCTTGAGTTTCCATTCCAGCAGACAAATGCTTAAAGGCCGTCACCAACTTTTATGGCTTTCAGATTTTCTCAGTGCTGTATAATTGTCAATCTTCAATGTTGGATCGTGTGCTCAAGCACCCGTTGTACTGTGATCTCTTGTAAGCTGAATATATGGCATATCAAAACAAGCGATATAGAAACAGATAATATCCGTAGGGAAAAGATGCAAAACAGTGAAAAAAAAAAAGTATGGTAAGAGCATATATTTCTGCCGCCATCTCGCCTTTTTTTTTCTTTCTTTTTTCTTTTTCCTTTTTCCATTCTTATTCTTGTTTTTGTACTTTTTTTCGGGTCTGTAATAGGGGCTAAATGTTTGTTTTCTTTTTGACGGAAATTTTGGCTAGTGATACTATATAG
>JALPCE010000455.1:0-12740 GCA_026538705.1 Aureobasidium sp. GC_Fusr_1 | reverse complement strand
ATTGTGGACGTGTAAAAAAGGGTTATGCCAAAGAAGAAGCAAGAAAAATCATCGCTAAAAAACAACCCCAACACCCCGATTTTTTGGAAGAGAAAACTGACATCTACAAACGTCCAGCGCAAGATAATGATGCTTTGATATCCATTGCGCCAGAAACCATGGAAAGAAACAAAAAAGAAGAAGAAGAGAGAAGCAAAAGGAAAAATTCCGGCATTCGTGGAAAAAGATATGTTGTTGGCGTGAGGAAAGGAAAAAACAAAAAAGGAGAATCAAGGGGTGCAGCGCAATGGAGACATCAACATAAGAGTGACATCTTCGAAGGTCGTGAGAAGGGGGTTGCGGAAGCCCAAGAGGAAAAGAGCCATCAAGTCAAAAATCAAACATCAAGCCTCGTGCTCATCCCCAAAAGGACTCTGGCCACGAGGAACCTGCTGCGCCAACTGCTTGCTCAACCTCCGTGCCGCCAAGCTCCCCCTCATACTAGCCGTCTCTTCAATGACAGCCGACAGACCTCCTGGCGTGCGTTTGTTCGCTAACGGAGGAGAAATAGATGCAGCATCTGAGAATGGCGATGCGTCGGCTTGATCATCTGGAGTCGTTGCTGCAGAGTTTGCTAGCGGAGAGGATACATTGGGCCTTTTTTGCGAGGGAGAAGAGTCGGAATAAGAGACAGGGAAACGGCCTTTCTTTGCTTTGGAGCCGCCTACGGTAAGTAGAGTGGGTTTGCCATAGCTGGCACTGCTGAGGGTTTGTTGTGACGAGGACGAGTTCGAGGAGCCAGGGCGGATGGCGTCGCTGGAAGTGGGCATGACGATATTTAGTTTTCTGCCGCTGGCGCTGCGGTTCAGAGGGTTCGCGAGTTCTTCGGCGGGAGTGGTCTGGGGTGGTGTAGAGGTGGGGGTGCCGCTGTTTCCGCTCTTTACACTGACGACGTTTGCTTTCCCTCGCAGGACGGTTTGGGCAGGCATGGGGTTTGCGACAGCGTCGTCGCGGTAGGAAGCTATACTGCTGCGAGCCAGCGAGGGTGTAATGCTGGGGCGACCAAAGAAGGTGCTGCGGTTGTCCAACGACGAAGAATCCGAGTATGTCGAGTCCCGAAGGTCGGCGGGACTAAAGAATAGAGCTTCGCCATTAGACGAGCGACCACTGACAGGAGGACCGTGAGCAGCAGGAATCGGCGGGACTGGAGGAACGTGTTCTTGATTTCCGTTTCTGTTCATGACGCCGGGGATGTAGGCAATGGGGATAAAGTTGGAAGCGCGGCTGAGGATGCTGTTGGCGACCGAGTGCACCGTGTGCACCGATGCGCGTTCTGACCTCTGCATGTTGAAGTTGGACTTGCGGTTCTCGGCTTGGTCCTCCTCTTCCCATTCTTCCTCTAGTTTTACACGGCGTGGTCGTATCACATACCAGTAAAAGGCGAAGACGATGAGGCCGACGAAGAAGACACCGCCAATTACTCCTCCGGCAATAGCACCGACATTGGGACCCGAGTGGTGTGCCGGGGCATCGTTCGAGACGACGCAAGTTGTGTATGCGCAAGTGTCGCAAGATTGGGGGACGAGTGAGCAGACCTTGCCTCCGGGGCACGAGGGGCAGGAAGGTGTGGTTCCGGGACAGTCGACGCAGTTGCGCTTAAACAGGCTGTGCATTGCCTGGACCACATGGGGATGCACTGATAGCAGAATGTTAGTATAGTGCATCTTGTGTTGAAGTATATCAGAGAACAGGCGCCGCACCGTTGGATAAGGAGGATTCCATGGTTGGGTTTCTTTGTTGCGTCGTCGGGAGATGTCGAGGTGGAGGCGGCGTCGCAATCTCGCAGAAGCAAGACAAAGGCGACTGCTTTGTTTCTTTTGTCCGCTTGTGCTTTGTTGGTAGTAATTAATGGGAGAGGTTGGGTCGTGCGACGAGGCCGGGTGGATGCAGATGGCAAGGGAGAGGAGCACCGCTTTCCAACGGCCGAGCAAGAGGGGGGGAAGGGGAAAACAGACGGTCGTGAACGAGTGGATGGAGAAGTATGATAAACGACCTGCGCTGCTAGAATAGAAACAAGAACGAAAAGCGAGAGACGAAAAGAGAGACAGCAACGGGAGAAAACGAGTGCAAGTGCTGTGAGTTAATACAAGGTTGTTATTAGTGCGGATAGTGGCAGCAGCGAAATTGCGTGTCGCGTTGAAGATCGCAGTGGTTGCGCAAAAGACGGACGGTGAACGCTTGTCGAGACAGGGGAGTTTGGAGAAGCTCCTGGTGTCCTGCATCCTTTGCGGGCCAAGCAGACCCACAAGGCCTCGTGTCTCGCCCACGGCTACCATGCCTCAATCAGTCTAGTCTGTTACTCTGTCTGCGACCGCATACCCTTGCGCCACAACCACCCATCACCACTGCATTCAAGCCACCAACAAGACTGAACATCAACTCCAAACATTTGTCTCTATAGACCCCCACCTTGTCCCAGCAAACAAGCATCAGGTGGCAACTCAGAGAGAGAGATCAAAAATATGCCATCACAACCACAAACCCCCTCCGACCTCTACGCTCAACTAGCCGCCAAAGACAATGCCCCAGAACCACTGAAAAAAGTCCTCGCCAGAGAACAAGCAAACTATGATTGCTTGAGTTGTCGAGTAATGGGTATGCAACATCTACTTACCACTATCCCCGGATTCTAATGTACAAGCACAGGAGCAACAGCATTTACAGCTCTAGGCGCCTATACCTACTGGTCCGGTCACCGCGAACTCTCCTCCCGGCAGCAAGAGATTCTTCGTTCAGGTTCAAAACTCACAATGTCTGCTCGACGTTTTGGGATTACTGGGTTGAGTGGTATGCTGGTGGGCTTGGGGGTTTGGAGGGCGTTTATGTGAATATCTTTTTTATAATGGAGATATGACTGAAAAGTGAAAAAAGTTCTGCATGTGGTGCAAGGGAGGAAAGAGAGTGGATGCTCTGTAACGGAACCTTGCAGGAAGACAAAAAAACACAGCATGAAGCTGTCAGACAGCCTTGTGTTTCTGCATTGTAGAGTAGTTACCCACATCTTCAAGGGAAGCACTGCACGAAGACGGAAAAAACGGCCAGCCAGAAGCCGCTGCAAAACTGATGGATAGTCATCATTAAGGGGTATACTGGTTCAAATGCCGCAGCAAACCGAAATCATTGTATATGGTTGAGAAGAAGGAAACATGCAAAAAGGCAAGCCAAAACACACATGCTCAACGCGCATGTCGAAGAATATCAGCAGACACCATATTCGGTATGCCACAATGTAAGAATCGGAATAGAACAAGAAAAGACAGACAGCCGAGTCAGCCCCTATGCAACAAAACCACAGTGAATGCAACCAGAAAAACAGAAAGACTAGACTAAAAGTTATGTTCGTAATTCATTGCTTGCTTCCTCTCCCAGCAGCAACAAAGGAAAACGAATGAATCGATAAAAACACAACTGTCTTGGGGGTATTTGGGTATGTTGTGGTAATGCAGAAAAGACGAAAAATGAAAGGATATTCAGAAATGCGGGCCAAACAACTCAAACGTGTCTCCCTCTCTTTCCTCCACGATCAGATCCATCTCTGCCATTGTTCCCAAACGAGAGGCCCGAGATGTCGAAAAAGTCTCCCAGGTTTTTGCGCTTGGAGCCGGCGCCTGAGCCTAGAGAGCCAAGGTTTATGGATGTGATTCTGTTCGTATTGGTATTGTTGTTGGAGCGGTTGTGGTTGTTTCGTCGTCTGGAATGGACTTCGAGTCTGAGCGGGTTGTTGGATGTTGATGGGTTGGGAGAGTCGATGGGTGGGTTGTTGGAGACATCCATGTCTACTTCTCGGTCGTGGTGTGGAGGGGGATACGCCAGGGATGAGCGAAAGGTGAAAGCATCTGCTTGAGGGACAACAGCGTCTGGGCGAGTCACTTGTGGTTGCTGTTCTTGTGGCTGATGGGTAATGATGGGTTCGGGTTGTGGTTGTTCTTGTGTCGCTTGAGAAGTAGTGGTGGGTTTCCTGGCAACTTCGGGGCTGGAGCTCCGCGGTTGCTCTTCTTGCTCTTCCTCTTCATCATCGCTTTCACGTGCGGCTGGAGGGGCTCCATCAAAGCGTTCGGTGGCCCATTGCCTCACCTGCCAACCCTCGCCGTCACCGAGACCAAGATTTTCCTTGTCGAGAAAAGACAGTAGATCGTCCAGCGCATCCTGGTAGCCGGCAGCGCGTGATCTTGCCTGCTCGGATGCAGCGTTCTTGTAGAGGTTTGTGACGGAGAGAGCGGCGGCTTTGAAGGCAGAGAGGAGTTCTTCCGGGGGTTGTTGGTTGCGACGGGGCGACGTGCGCGGCAGCGATGTGTTGAGGCTGCGCATCGAGTCCATGGTCGCTTCTGCTGTGAGGAAGACAAGTACGGGTTGTGTGCAGTCGGTGGTGGTACAGGGTTGATGGTCGTGACTCTTGGGTGATGCTGCCGGGTCGATGTGATGACTGAAGAAAGAGGATTTAGGCGGGGTCTGGCCCGACTTTGCTGCTGTGTGGAGGGGTTTGCACGGAATTTCTCACTGACGTATATCACGTCCAACACACCACGAGAGGACGAAGTAGGGAGAGTCGTCAAACAAGTACAGAGCTTTCTTGAGCAATCCAGAATCAAGTCTGTTCAGCAACAGTGCTCATGATTCTCTTTCTTTGTTCACCATGGAAGCACGAGGGAGTCAGTCACAAGTGGCGCGTGCGCTCATGCATTGTTATACCCCGACTTTGGCATGTGAACGCCCATGCATATCTATGCACCTTTAATCACAATCCATCCAGAAACTCACAAACCGCCTCGATCACTTTCTCGGGCTGCTCCTGCTGAACCCAGTGTCCTGCATGTGGAATGAACGTGACTCCTCGAAACTCCGAACAGCTCTCCTTGTACCCATCCAGCGCCCCAGGCTGCTGATAATTACCCCAGTCCTTCTCACCACTTATGAATGCACAAGGCACCTCGATCTTTCTGCCTGCAAACAACAGCATGTCCGCCTTCTGAATCTGTGACGAACTGGTCTGCGCTCTGTACCAGTTCAATCCACCTTGAAATCCTACATGCTGCCATTCCTTTACATAGACGGCTAGGTCCGAGTCTGGCAGCCAGTTTGTTGTTGCAGAGCTATCTTCACTTCTCATCAAGTCAGATATTGTCTCTGGCATGCTGGATTCTTTGGGCATGATGTAGTAATTTGGCATTTTCTCCAGCTCAGCCGCTGTCCACGACTCCAATGGCTTCGGGTCGTTTCTTGGCCAGTTGGCTGACTTGACATGAAAGTAACCCCGGAGGAACTCGTGCAGTCCTTGCGACGCTGTCTCCCAGTCTGTCGACGCATCTGAAGTAGAATTGTACCACTTGTAGTGCTTTCGTGGAGGGTCGAGCTGCGCAAGCTCTGCTTGTACATCTACTTTCGCAGTTGGGCTAGAGCCGGGGTTTGATACGGATTCCGCCGAAGCCTTGACATCAAAAGACGGGGTTGGTGGTGCATGATGAGGATGTGACATCTGGATGCAGCTCTTGAAAATATCAGGTCGCATGAGCGGTGCCATGGAACTCGATACAGCGCCAAAATCGTGTCCAATATGGCAATGCACTTCCTTGTAACCCAACGCGTATACCAAGCAAACCAAATCTCGCACCAGATTTGTCATGGTGAATTGGTTCAGGTCAACTTCATGGTATGGTCGTGTGTCCCAGCCAGTAGTCCTGCCATATCCTCGCTGATCGGGTGCAACAACGTAGTATCCTCGCGCTGCCAGAGCTGGCATGATCTTTCGCCACGAAAAGGCAATCTCTGGGAATCCGTGGGTCAATAGTATTAGAGGCTTGTCTTTCTGTCCGGCGGAAATGATATGGAATACCAGACCGCACGAGTCTGTACAATCAACGTGGAATTCTTCGAGGCCTTCTGGCAGCTGTAATGGATCGAGCGAAGTCATGGTGGAAGGCTGACAACGATTGATCGGCTGTTTTGCTCGGGTTGCTGTTTACTATTGAGATGATGTTGGTGAGTTAGGTGGGAACACAGCAGTCACGTTAAAGAGGAGTCGACAAGCTCCTGTTCTCCGCTTTACCGAGGTCGTTACAGTGCTCTATGTGAAATTACTCGAAAGACCAGTAATCGACGTGGTTTGCCCAGGTTATATACGACTGGCACTGTCCTGGCGGAGTTTGATTAGTCCACCGGTATTGTCAATGTCCGGGTCGCTCAATCGCGAAGAGTGTACAATTCGTGCGACAGCGGACAGACTCGAGAGACGCAGTGTTCGAAGTCGCATTGTCATCCCCTGGGACCCCACCTATCTTTATATGCCATATTCTTAGCATTATCATGGGCGTATCAGAGCTTCCTCGGAGGCATCTTTTTCCAAGATCAACCTGGCACGAGCGCGGCATATGGAGTACAGATCAACGTTGATCAGCAACCAAATCCCAGCACGGCGGTTGCAAGGTGTAACGACTGTTGATGCTCAGTGTGGCTGCGATATGGAACCTTGTGTCAAAACATGGCCATGAAGCATCTCATGTCGTCTGTCTTATGTCTCGTGCTGTCCCTTTTCTCTCGAACATCAAATTTCAGGGTTGACAAATTGGTCGAGGCTTCGGAGTCAGCCAAGACCAAATTGATCTACGGGTGAATGACGCTGAACACAAACGATTGGATCGAAGACAACAGCCATGTCAAGGCGATATAGAAGCCAAAGATGGTGCACTCGTACACATTGTTGCTTCTCGAGGGCGCAAACGAGGAAATGCAAGACACAGCATTCCATCAAATCAACCAAATTGGTTGTCATGGCGCATCACGGGTGGTTCAGCGGTAGCGCACGGACACGCTCGGCAGCGGGATCGTCATGGCTTGAAGTTGCAAAAGCTTAAGAGATGGACGTCGAGACAAGGAGGAAAGGCATGTTGGAACGGTCGAACTGGGCCTGAGCCTTCACCTTCGCTTCTCCTTGTCTTCTTCCCTTTTGTCATCGACGCCATATTTATCACGAGTATTCTTGTGCACCAGGACATCCGGCTCTTGCGACTCGCACAGCAGCCGCCGCCTCGTTCGCAGTAAACAGGATCAAAACTTCCCCAGGCACGTCATGTTTGCTTTGTGACGCGCTGGAATTCTATCGCCCTTTGACCCATCCGAAGAGTCTTGTCGCAAGTACCGTTATCCGTCTTTTCCTAGACAAAGGCATTTCTAGACATCAATTGAGGCCTCAGACGCGATGCCTCTATTCGCTCGCAAGCGCGCGAGCTCGCAGCCGGTCGGTTCCGTGCAACACACATGTATCTTTGTAACAAGCACTCACAACAAGTCTAGCCGCTGCCCCGTGGGCCCCCTCCGAGTTCGTCGGCCGCCATAGCAGCGAGCGCCGCCTTTCTTAACAAGTCTCCGTCGGCCGCCTCGCTGTCCTCTGCCGCCGCCGCTCAAGCCCTCCGATCCCTGACGTCGTCGCCGGAACCCGTGGGCTCTATCCAGACCAAGCGCATGGTTCGGAGAGGCTCTCAATCATCGGTAGCGAGCGGCGCTGTTATTGGGGGAAACCCTAGGAACAGCATGGTCAGAACGACTAGTAATTCGTCCATGACCGACCGAACATTCCGATCGCCCTCGCCTGGAGGCAGGCAAAGAGCTGTGTCGCCTGCGCACGACGCGCCTCCAGTCCCTGCCATTCCCAAGAACGTCATGAAATCACAGCGAAGGGCTGCCAGTCTTGACGTGCCCAATCGCATCAACGTGACCCAGAGCCCAAGTACCCCCAGGAGTACCAAGCGCAACACCAGTGTCGACAGAGCAGGCAGAACGCTCAACTTGCCTACAATGCCTGGGTTGAAGAGAGAAGACAGCTCCGATGTAAACTTCTCACGGCCCATGAGCCCCAGTCGCGCCGTCTCTCCTCCACCACGTCCAAACTCGAGCGTTGGCTGGTTCACTTCGCCCAAGGTCAGCAACGGAACTCCTCGTACAAATCCCTCGCCTTCGCCCGCCAGACCCCAATCCGCTCTCGGACTTTCTTCGCCAGCAGCCAGAAAAACACAACAAGACGTGCAGAACGCTGCCAATGCGCCCGTCAAGAAGAACAAGAAGACCGTCACCGAAGGTGCACGTCTTGCCAACGGTACCATGAATACAGCCCCTACCGGTTCTGCTGTGCGTAGCGCACCACAACAACCTGTGCAGACAAAAGCCGCGCCATCCCAGCCTATCCCAGCAGAGACGACGCCCAAAAAGAAGAAGAGAACAACAGTCGTGCCTCCCGTAGATACTCAGGCCTCTGGAGGCTCGTCGCTCGCGCCCGTCAATCCTTCTCCCAGCACGGATGCCTCCAACAGCTCAAGCTCCCCTCGTCCTACGAGCACCCTACACAAACAACCATCTATGGTTCGCGAAGATCCGGATGCTGAAGCCACTGCCGAGGTTCAGTCAGAGCCCAAGCCAAGATCTACTCCGATCAAGACTCCGGTCAAACACAATCTCCTAAGGTCGCTTCGAGACACTAACCCAGGTACTCTGCCGGGGACTATCACCACGTCCGAGGGAGAGGTCAAGGCTTACGTTGCGTCTGGAGGCACACGTCCAAGAGCCGCCAGTCTAGATGTGCCTAGAGGCTACGGTCAGCGCGCTGGCTCCACTAGCCCTTCGCGCAATGTACATGCGCATTTCGTCGAGGGCTCGTCACTAGTCACCCCCCTGAGTATCAGACATCAGCCTCCTCCTCGATCTGTCTCGCCAATGAAGTCGGCTCTTAGACAGTCTCCTGCTTCATCCGTTAGGAACATATCTCCCAACATTGCCGCCAATGGTAGAGCAAAAGCTCCTCCTAGCGAAACGTCTGACACTACCTCTCTGGCTTCCCAGGACGGCATCAAGCCCGCCAAAGCAAAGAAGAGCGTTCGCATCAGCGAAGATGGTAATGTCCCAGTCTCACCCGCTGTCGATCCCAACGCACGAAGAGAGCTTTCAGGATCTTGGGCGACCGACGACATCAACGAAGTTATGAAGCCACGATCAGCGCTCCCATCTTTCAGCAGCGTCAGGGGTCGCAAGCTCGAGCAGGCTGAGAAGCCCGAAAAGGTTAGTGAGACCGTATCATCTAGCATGACCAACAGTGTAAGCACTTTGCCAGATCATCGCGAAGCTTCAAACGACCAACTGGTTGGCGCCGTTCTTGCTCAGCACTACGCTCAGAAAGATCGCATGTTTGACAACCAGACGACTCACATAACAAACGAGCCCCTTCCTCCGCAGGTGACTAGCAAAGAAACGTCAGCCGACATGTCGGACTCGGCCTATTCCGAGGACGAGACGGAACCGCATGTCCAGCCATCTTCTCAGTCTGAGAATACCAAGGATGAGACAGTATCGTCTGCCTACGAGTCCAAGACCTCGGAACACAGTACAGAGGCCCCTGAACAAAACCCTATTGAGGCTGCTGTGCCATCCCTCTCTCTGCAGCCTCCCACACCTGGCGCTGAAGAGGAGACTAAATTTCCGCTTGAAGCAGCAGCTGTGCAGGCTGGTCAGAGACCCACGCTCAAGCAGCGCAATAGTATGCCTGGATCTTGGGATGGTGAAGATTGGGAAGAGCGCAACAAGCCTGCTGCCCTCTCGAGGCAAGCTATTCGTGATGAAGCTCTGTTGTCCGAGAACGACTCGAGCGATGACGAGGCAGCAGCCCTGCAACCTGCTCAGACTACGATAGATGAACACTCGCCAGTGCTGCAACCCATCTATGAATCAGATTCTGATCTGAGCGACGATTTCGCAGATGCCGAAGAAGACTTCCACCATGGTGGTTTCGCTTCTCTCAATGCCATTGTCGAGAGTCCTGTGGTCAAGCCTGCAGCTGTCATCCCTAGCCCATCAACCAGCCCACAAGCTGCCCTTCCACCCTCGCGATCTAACATGTCAGATTCATCTGTTCTCACAGACGAGCAGCTCATGACGACAGACAATACTGACTGGAACTCGGCAACTGCGTATTGGAGCAGTTTGAGCAGAACGAAGAAATTGGAGCTCGAAGCTGAAGCTGAGGCCGCGATCGCCGCCCCTGTCGTCGAGTCTGCACCCAAACCTAAAAAGAAGAGACAGCCTGTCGATCAGTTGGACATAACAAATCCCACTACCTTCGCACCGGCTGTCATCTCAACTAGAGATGATCCCTTCGAGGCTGACGAGCAGCAAGAGTCGCGTGCACCTGCCATGCGCAAGTCGATGCGCACATCTGGCGAGTCAGAGCGCACCTCGAGCGAAACCCAGATGCGCAAGTCTATGCGAGGTCCTCCTGCGCCTGCTGCTCCTTCGAACGAGACACACATGCGTACGTCTATGCGTGCCGGTGGATCAATGCGCTCCGAGGGTTCTATGAGAACCTCGATGCGCGGAGATGCTGGCGGTAAGCCTGCCTCTAAAAGAGTGTCGGCTCCCGTCGCGACTAGCATTCCTGGAGCGGGTTCGGCCGCAGCAGCAGCAGCCAAGTCGCAGCCTGCGCAAACTTCCACCGAGCCAGTCGTCGCTCCTCTCCCAGCTTACGATTCAGACTCTGAATCCAGCTTCAAGAAGAACAAGCGTCGTGGTTCAGTTTCGACTATAGATTCGGTTGGCAAGTACACTATGAAGCGCTCAATGCGCTCTGGTTCCGTAGATGCTGGCCCTCCACCAGCTGAACGTGGACGAGCACTCTCGCCGCCAGCTTCACCCGCAGCCAAAAATGGAAGTGGCAGATTCAGCCTGCGCTCTCTCTCCCCAACAGGCTCCTTTATGGGCCGCAACCAAGGCGAGAAGATCAGGCAGTCCTTACGTGGGGCACCTGCGAATGATGCGCCCACGATGCGTGGCAAGAACAGCAGAGCTTCGCGTGACGCAAAGGCTCAATCCGGGTTCGGCATGTCTGGCTTTGGCAAAGGAAAGGCAGCACCTGCACCTGCACCTGTACCTGCACCTGCACCAAAGGCAAAGTCTGGGGGCTTCAGATCTCGTTTCGCGGACAGTGACGACGAAGATGATGCTCCTCGAGGCGCATACCGCAGTCGTTTCGCTGACTCTGACGATGAAGATTCTCCTATCGGTCCTCCCAAGCATATGCCTGCCAATCTTGCACCAGTCCGTGGTATTCCCAAGCGCGGAGGTCAAGACTCTGATTCAACCGATCTCTCCGACTCTGAAGATGAGGGTCGCAACGGAAAGACGAAGACTGCTGCAAGAGCCAGCAACAAGCCTGCTGTACCCAGTCAATCAGACATAGATGCAGCAATGGAGGCTGCCAGACGTAACGTCGCTGCCATGAACGGTGGTCGCGAACCTGGTGTACCTCAAGCACCTCCAGTGCCAACAAGCAACACCACAGTCCCCGAAACACCCATGACTCCCACCAGACGCAAGGGCTTCCTAGGCAGTGTACTCCGCAGAAACAGCTCATCCGTTGTACCACAGTCACCGGTCGATTCACAACATCTACGCAGCCCCACTACGATGCGCAGTCCCAAACAGCCCAAGCTGCAGAGGCGCACGACACCACAGAACTGGCCTCTAGCTGCCGCACCCACAAACAACGACGCTGGTAATGAACCCAGACCAACGACCAGCGACGGCGTGCCAGGCATGAAGAAGAGCATGCGACCAGACCTCAACAGACGCAGCATGAGCGGCAATGACCTCAACAACATGGCCAACGGAGGCACCATGCAAAGCGCCAGCTCCAAGAAGAAGAAGTTTTCGGGCTTGAGGAAGCTATTCGGTCTGCACGATTAAAGTCTGGTCTACACCATAATCGCGGACAGGGAGAAACAGAACAGTCGCAAGATCGGGATGTGTTTGGAAATTGGCACAAGAAGGGAAAAAAGGCAATTGTCGTTAATGTATAATCCTGGTCTTTTTTTTTTCTTTGCCACTTATCTTTGTTTTGTTATGCCGAGGTCAGGTTATTAGAAACGAGCAAGAGATTGAGCTTTCAGGATCTTTTTCGAGCCTCTTGCGCTTGACTTCGGGAGGGGACAGAATGATATCATTGTTTTTGTTTTGTGTCCTTGCTTGTCGTTCCTTTTCTGTATACTGTATGAATTCCTGCTATCGTCGTTGAATCTGTCTATTTCTTATGTGTTTTCTGTGTTTTCTGTGTTTTCTATGCTCTGAATTGTGAGGTGACATTGTTCTGGATAGTCTTGGATACAGTTTCTTGTGCTAGTCATCATCTTTCCGTTCGACCTGGATTGTCTGCCTCAGATCTAGGGCGATCAACTCAATATTCGAGTAAACACCCAATACTATCTCAATAAGGCGTCCTGCGTACATAGATTCTCTTATCACATTGTTGTTGTCGAGATATCGTTGTCGACGACCGGGAATTGGTAGTCGGGAGGACAACCCTGACTTCTTGGTATAGATGACGTAGTAGGCGATCGAGGGCGATAGAGTGGCAGGAACAGGCGCCAGGATCAAGCGATCTGCGGCTCGCTGTCGCAAAGGAGGCAGGTCCTTGTTCACCGACATCTTTCCTATCTGATCATCGCTCTTCCCGGGCTTCGAGTCGCGACTTTTCATACACCCTCGAGGACTCTACTTGGTCCTTCGCCGGTCAGAAGAGTCGACTCGACCTCCCTCGTCTTTTGCAGCAAACATGACGCGCCGCATGGTCTATGGTATAGGCCTCTGGGTCTTTTTGGCTGGTATGTCTCCCCCTTGCTCGCTTCTTTATCAAACACTAACGCACACTCCTCACCACAGCCGTCGCCCTG
>JALPCE010000454.1:0-12803 GCA_026538705.1 Aureobasidium sp. GC_Fusr_1 | reverse complement strand
GCAAAACATACAGCAGCAGGGATTCCCACGTGGTCACCCACCGTAGTACTAATCTGCCGTTCAACTGCTTATGTATGGCAGAGCGGACGGGATGCCCAGTTTTCAGCTGACTGTGGCCGTATGTGCTTAAAATTGTTTTTATCATAAATATAACGCATTACCAAAACGGGCATGCTCTATTCCAGCACGAGCTGCGTGGACCGTACACCTTACGTTACAACACATGAAAAACACACATGAGCACATACGGGCCGACGACCGCAATCACGGTTTATAATGAGATAAATTGACGTGAATTTATCATGTCGTTCACATGGACCACGGTCAGGAAGTTGGCTAGTCAAACAGAGTCATCATGCTATTCGTGCCTTTTATAAGCTGGCCCTCTGGTATAGGCAAGAGTAGACTGTGCACTGCTGCCTGTATAGAGATAAAGACTAAAGATTAAGAAACATTACCGCCGCATTCTTGAAAAACATAGGGCTCAAGGGTATAGTATAATGCCCAACCACGCAATCAAAGAAACCAAAACAAAGCGAGGGCTACACTTAAGCAGCGACTCTCTCCTCCTCACGGCCACGGACGGAATCGTTGACGACGCTAGCGTCCTCTTCCTCATCGTCGTCCTCGTAGCGTTCAGCGTTGTGGTGCTGGCTGGCGGGGATCCAGAGGTTGCTGTCACGAGATTGCTCCATGGGGGCATCCTGACCGGCAAGGTCGACGGCCTCGCCCTGGTGACGGTTGCGGCGGCGCTGAGAAAGAGTGCGGGTACGGGTGGAGAGGGAAGAGGTGACGGCGGCGTTCTGCTCGACCCAGTTGGTGAGAGAGTCCTCACAGTCCTGGATGATGCTGTGAAGATTGTCAGTATCATGAGAGAATGTGTTTACGTCATGGCAGAAACTTACGCCTTGCTAGCCTCGTAGCCGTCGTATGCGTTTCTGGTCTCGCCGGGAGTGACGGGAGTGTCGTCGATGAGCTCCAAAAGATGCTTGCCGTAGCCAGCGACGATGGCCATCTTCTCCGAGTGCTCACGAAGAGCATCGAACTGGTAAGTGAAGGCAGCCTTCAGCTTCTCGCGGGTGATGTTGGAGAGTTGAGCCTCGGCGACCAATGACTCGGCCTCGGCTCTAACGAGCTCCTGCTCAAGGACAACAATCTTGGGGCTGTTGGGCTCCTTGTACTTGAGCTGGGCAATCTGATCAGTGATCTTCTGCTTGCCTGTCATAAAAGTTAGCAAGTGACACGAGAGTATTTGACTCGACAAGCTTACGGTCTCTGCTGGGTTGGACGGAAGCCTCGATGTTACGGATGCTCTTGATGGTCACACGGTACTGGTCGTATTTGTCGACGAACTGGTCCTCGAGCTCACCAATCTCGTAGATCAAGACACCAAGCTTGTCGGTGACATCCGAGACGTCGTCGTCACAAGCTTCACCCCAAATGCTAAGTTGTTGCTGCCATTGCGTTAACTCATCGGACTCGATCAATTATGTTGCAGAAATTTAACTTACTGCAACCTCCATTCTCTCTCTGCCAACAAGCTCCATGGAGCGCATGACGTTCTTCTCCATCTTCACCAGCTGCGAAAGCTTCTTGGCGAGGTCGGGTCCGAAAGCGCCAGCAGCATTTCTGCGGAAAGAGTGGCCTGCGAGACGTCAGTCATAAACAATGCGACGGCTGTGGACATTACTCACCGATGTTGCTCTTGCCGAAGAATCTACCAGCCTTGGTGGAGGATGATGGAGGAGGAGGGTTCTGGATCTGCGAGGCGGTGGGTGCGCGCGACTGGCGCATAGAGTATGTGCGGTGCATTTTGGCGGTAATAAGAGTTAGTCGTGAGGATGAATAGATTCAAGCAGCAGCGACAGCGGTGCGTAGATGTGGGTTATGAGGAGTTGGATGAAAGGAGAAAGGATGGATGATGCGAAGCGCCTCTTGAAGAATGGAAATCAATGGCGTGGGCGCATTATTGTATGCGGAAGCTGCAGACGTCATCCTCGACACGGTTGCCCTGTGCACCGGGTTGATCTGGATCGTCTCTTTACCGTCCACAAACCTCCACGAAAATCATTCATGATCCATCCCCATGATCTACCTCTCCATTGGCTTTATGGAGAGGGGCGATTTATGTGAATACGTCGCATATCTCTCAGTTCGAGATCCCTCTCGGTCGTTCTGTTCCCATATCCTCCAGCCTGAGTCCAAAGGCTGTGCGACATGAACGGAAATTGAAGCGTTTACGATGACATCATTCTATAGCGCCAAACCTTGTCGTTATTTGGGTACTCGCAAACCCGCCCAGTACCTGGCCAGTGGCCACAAACACCGCCAATCCCATCCAAGCCACCTAATGCCTTGATTGTTGTGTATCCCGGCACCCGCGTAAGGATCTTCGGGGCCTTATATTCTGATCTACACACGGCTGTGGCTTGAGCACAATGGTGGAGCAACTCCATACCAATATCGCATGCCTCTGTCCCAAGCAACCTGTTGTTGCCCAAAGCGTGTGGCTCCTTCCATTCCCCGTTTGGCTTTGACAGCTTCGCACCACATGACAACCCAACTGCCAATCTTCCAAATAGCGCGACAGCCACAAAACAATCCAAACCCACTTTCTTCTCATCTATACGACAATCCACTTGGCATTGCATGCTTTGTCTAAGAGAGCTTTCATAAGCAGCATCAGCTATTCTTGCAATCAGGTCGAGTCTTGTCGTTCAACCAATTCTTCCAGCTAATCTGCTCAAAGGGTCCTGCAGCTTGCTGACCCAACTCAACTTAACCCTGCAGCTTGCTGACCCAACTCAACTTAACCCTCTTCGCTGGCATTCGAGTCCCCCGGTGCCTCCGTCTAAAAGGAGTATCCGCTTGATGGTCTTGTCGGGCATCCCATCTTGTTGACGGTAGACAACAATCGGTCGGCGTGATTCTCTCCTGGTTCTGGAACTTGTGTAACTCGATACGTCCTAAAGTACATGTGTCACAGCAGTAGCACCGCAATGGTTTGCGAAAGGGCTAGGGCAAGTCTGGGCTTACTGCTCACAATGATACGCGCCGGAAGCATGGGAGGATGCTGACCATCTCATATCAAGCTCATGCTTTCAACACATTTTAGTGTAGAAGAGGAGTCGACTGCAAGATTGTGACTGTCTTCTGCACGCGGCGAGTATGTACCAAGAGATAGAATCTTGGAGAATATCGCTACAGCATCCAGCTTTCGTCTCCACATGGTGCCATGTCCTGCTTGAAACGCTCTATTGAGTAATTGTCTCGGCCATGATGGTCAATCTCCAGAGATATCATTCCAAGGCTATAGATCCTGGATGTCAGTACAGCTAAGTGATCGAGGCAAGGCAGGATGAAGGCACCAAATCTCCAAAGCAGAAAGCCTACAAGCACGCTAGGTAAATAGGTAGTAGATTTTCATGTTTGAGGTCTAACCCTGCTCATAATTTTGACTCGTGATCATCGTCAAGAACATGCATAGTAATCTGAAAGCACATAGACATACCTACTGTCTGAAGTTCACTAAAAACTCACGAGCACCTGGAGTCATCGGACCATGTTACCTCTACGCTGAGAGCAACAAGGTATTCAACTAGAACAAGAGCTCTATATTGTTATCCCACGGTTTGGAACAGACACTAAACGATATCCTTACCTGGGCAAAATTGTGTATGCAAACCTTCTATGATATTCTTCAGCCCATAAGACAGATACTGATAACCTAATACCTGCGACCAGTGGTCGCAGTGGGCGTGTTCGAAGTTTGGAGGAAAACGTACTCGTAGATGCTCGACTTTGAGGGAATGGCTCCATAGCAACTTCCGTGCCCCGGGCCGACCGCGTGCCAAGTCGACCCCTAACGAGACGTCATTTGTGTTGGCACCTTTTCACTAGCATCGAACAACGACATCGAGATATTGCCGCCATCATGAGATTGTGAGTAGAATCACGTAGTTGGCATGAAATCACGACTCACGAGAATATAGAAACACGTCTCGTGGGACGCTCCGTAGGGACGCTTTCGAGAAGTTGGCTGTCCTGTCATCGCAGGCTCCACCTTCACACGCAGCTCATCAGGACATACCACGCCTTTGCTCCTTCTATAACAAGACCGACACCTCATCCAATGGAAGCGCCAAAGGTTCCATTGGTCTCCGTGAACTCGAAGTTCTGATAGCTCTGTGCCGTGCCTCATCTTCGATCGATTCTCTGCAACACGCCGAACGTCTTCTTCAACAAATAACCCCGTATCTGACGGAAGCCCACACTCAAACATTCCGACCTTCGCCTTTTCTGCGCCATGTCCATCCATCGCCGTGGGAAGTACTTGTGCAGGAGGTCGCGTCGGCCATGTTCAACATTGGTCTGAGAATCCCTTCATTGCGCCCGCAGGTAATCACGACTATCATCGACACAATCGACACGTACGTGCGCCAAGGTCAAAGTATCAACCGTCTCGAGGCATCTGAAGGTTTCACTCTGGATCTCGACAATGCGTCCAAGACCATAACTTTCTCTGTCTCGCTTCTCGGTCTTCTCTCAGCACTTTCCGAGAAGCCTCAGGTCCTTACAGTACAAGAACGTGCCTCCGTCATTCGCAAGCTTCAAACCTTGTACGTCGAGAAGTTTATGATTTCCATTGAAGGAAATCTTTCTTCGATTCGCAACTCTCATGGCGTTCATGTCAGAGAGTGGAAACGTTTGCTCAAGGTCTATGCGTCCATGGGAAGACCATTGGGTGCAATGTTGCTGCAGAATGCTTTCACAAACTATCTTGCAGCCTCAGCTACTGCCATGGTTGCGCCTCCTGACTTTCCCCAAGGTGGTCAGATCTTGGATTATCTTCTCCGACCACGAAGCCTCTCTGGTTATGGCAGTGGTGTTGAGGAATCATCACTGGAGGATCTCACTCAACTTCTGACTGAGATTGTCGCTCTTCTTGACGCTGATGCCGACTATTTGCAGGTCAGTACGGCATGGCAGCAACAGCTGGCCTTCTCGACTAAGGCCAGCTGTCTGATCAGTTTCCTATGCTGTTCGCTAGCCAACGAAGATATTGCTGATGCAGATATTATTATGGGCTGGCTTGATGGTGTATTGACCGACCCAGTCCAACTTGCAGATGAGAGACTCGCTAGTGTGACTCTTAAATGCATGGCCATCCTGGCAAAGACCTCAAAGGGCTTTGCTTCGAACTTGGCACGTTCCCTGCCTAGATTTATAGTACAAGGAAGGATGACCAGCGACACTGTTGTCATCGCTGCGAACTGCCTCGCAGACGTTCTGCAGATGCTGCCCCAGGATCTCGTCATCAGTACACTATACAGCCTTGGAAACGTGCTTAGTACTGGCCCTTCTACTAATCAGGCCAACACGTCCTTGTTCGTTGATGGAAACGGCACCACGAACGGAACCATGAATGGTTCAATGAACTCATACACTCAGCAATTTACAGGAAGTTCCATCTCGTTGATCACTAACGATGATGAAGAGACAGTCCTCGTTCATGCCGCAGTGATCGAAGCGATTGTTGCCATCGCCAGGAAGTGTGAGAATGAAAAGATCACAGCACTTGCTGTCTCCATGTTGGTTCAGAAGATTGGCCGCGTCAATCAAGCTGTCGATGCTAAGATCATCATGGGATCCGCAGCTCTTGGTTGTCAAAGCGAGCCGAATGATTTGCGCCCACTGCTGAGGTTCTATGCAAAACACGTTACCGACGCTTTGGCTTCTGACAATACTCCCATGCTTCAAGCAGTCATGGAAGCTCGTATGTTGATGGCAAGGAGCATTCCCCCAACATCTCCTCTCTATGAGATCTATCTCACTCAGCTGTTGGATGGTGTCGTGAGCACAAGCGATGTTACTAACCGCGATACCAGAACCGTGGTGATCGATAAACTAGCTGTTGGCCAGATTTCGCAAGTGTTACCTCCTTTGGCTGCGCTTGCAGCATTCATGCCTTACGAGTATGCCCAATTCGAAGACCCGGAGATGGTTTCTGCGCTCAGTCGCGATGCCTGGTTCAACCTCATCGCGCATGACTTTTCTCTCAACTCATCGTTTGCGAAGCAACATCAGCGAGAGCTCCAGACTCTGGCATGGTACACTCCGTCTTTGATTGACAGCAACAAAGCCGACACTCAGGAGAGTGGTATTGATCTCAATACTGTCCTTCGTCGTGGCATGACTCCTCAGCATGCTGTGCAGCTCAAGTCACAGTTGATATCTGCTCTACCAGCTCATGAAACGGACATCAAGAATCTCAACTATGCCGAGCTCACCTTCTTGAACGCTGCTCACTTGGTAGCAGTGCTGCGTGCTCAGTCCGGAGATTGCACAAGGACACTCGAATACTTCTTGGACCCCAAGTTCAAGAGTGGTGCTCTCAGTAACTGTCTGCTTGGCGTAGCATTGAGCGCAGTTGATACCTACTTGGCGCTTACCATGACTGGCCGCAGTCAGACCTTTTCGGCAGCAAATCTTGCGCAACAGCTGGCAAGGCTGCTTGAAAACTGCTGCCATCGTATCGATAAGGTGCAACAGGTTGCTACGCTGGCCGCTGATCGTATTATCGATCAAGTACCTTCGTCACTTTGCCAGAGAACGTCACTCTTCGCTCTCCTAGAGCTGCTCAGCCTAATGTGGATCAGTTGCCTGGAGGCGGAGACTGACGAGTACGAATGCAAGTCCTTCTACAGCTCGGCGAAGGGTAATGTTTCCCTGCAGCTCTCCGACAACTTTGCTTACAGGCAGACTACATTGCGATCATTCCAACAGAAATGTCGCCGCTGGGTGCTTAAGACGCTTGACCGTGCCCCGCTGGATATGAAAGGACTTCTGCAGACATATCTCTCTGATTATGATGATGAGGAAGCGTATGGTCGTATCTCTATGGGCAGATCGTTCGCTCTTGAACTCGGTTCTCTCATCCCGGGAACCGACCAGAGACTTGGCGCCATCGACCGTAGGATGGATCCAGGGGTCAACACTGCTTCGGATTTTGTTGCGCAATACACCACTCGTCAAGAATACCGCTATTTGGATACAACGTCCAGGCAAGACGAAGAGCTTTTGCATGCACAGCAGACTGGTATCATCGGCTTGCCACGGTCTGCTCTGAGTGAACAGGCTCGCGAGGTCACCGCTACCTTGCGAGAAATGAACAACAATCTTCACAACCACCACCCAGCTTCAGCTGAAGATCTAAGATCCAATCTCAGACGTGCGGCAGCAATACTGTGTAAAGTAGACGCCGATCGCTCTGGGCTTGCTCAACAGTTGGTCAGTATTCCTTTTACTTCTTTTAGCAAACCAGCTATCAAACTCGGTGTCTCGCTCTGGATGGGAGTGATTAAAGAGAACCCACAAATGGAATCCCGGGTGCTTGTTGAGATTGCCGAAGGCTGGGAGACGACAATCCAGAAGAAGCGAGGCATTTTCAGCCAGACGTTCAAGTAAGTTTCATTTGCCTCCATTGTCTCGTCGATATTCTCACACGATACATCAGCCATCTCGACCCATTCTATGTCAAAGAAGAGTTCGCTCCTACTGACAAGAGTGCCATCACCAAACGTCAGCAACAGATTCACGACTTGATCGCACCTCATTTCAGAATCGTTCAATTCTTGTCAAGCCACTTCAACGCCACCAGATTAAGTAACCCGCATACTGGTCGCGTTTTCCACCGTTTGATGCGTGTCACCCTCGCAGCCTTGAGACGAAGCGGTAGCCATCCTCTTGCTCGCGAGGTCCATTTCCACGTCATCTTACTGGCTCTTCGCGTTGTCAGCTATGGCACTGGCTACGATGAGAAGTCTCGCTGGGAGCTCAAGGACCAGATTCTGTCTGCTGCTCTCAGGTGGTTCAACTTTCCCGCTCGGTGGTCTTATGGTGGAAATAAGTTGCAAGTCAAAGCTGAAGTGCAAGTCATGTCGGATGTCATCCTGGCAATTCAAGCTGTCGCTTCTATGGGAGCCAAGATGTTGCCTCCTATGCAGCCATTGCAAGCCAAACAGGATTTGCTTCTCCACTTGCTGCAGAACGAGATCACCAGATTGAGTGTGTGGTTGTCCCCTCTAGGACAGGACACTCCACATACCACATATGGTCAGCAGGGTAAAACTAATGATGTGAGTGCTCTATTCCGATTTCGATCGACTCAACTAATATCACAGGCTGCAATTGCTGCTCTCATCACGACCGCTTGGGCAGAAGCGCCGTCTCTGGCTGTGCAGATGGCATTCAGATTCCCTTCGTTACTTATTCAGAATCAGGTCCGCTCATTGTTGGTCACCTCTCCTGAGAAGGCACTACACGAGCCCGATGCTCTGCAAATAATGCTCGGTACCAGCATGCCTCATGACGTCTCATCCCAACTAAAGGTAACATGCTGCTTCCGATATGGACCATATGGCTTCTAACAGCTTATAGTATCTATTGTACTGGGCTCCTGTCAATCCCATCACTGCTGTTACATATTTCCTGCCCGCGTACGGAAACCATGCCTTTGTGGTACAGTACGCGATGCGTGCTTTGGAAAGCCATTCTGTTGATGTGACGTTCTTCTACGTACCTCAGATCGTGCAGACGCTCCGTTACGATTTGCTGGGCTATGTCGAACGTTACATTGTCGAAACTGCCAAGTTCTCTGGATTGTTCGCGCATCAAATTATCTGGAACATTAAGGCCAATGCTTTCAAGGACGAAGATTCACAGATTCCGGATCCAGTCAAGCCAACGCTCGACAAAGTCATGGATTCGCTCATCTCCAGTTTTTCGGACGAAGATCGAGACTTCTATGAGCGCGAATTTGGATTCTTTAGTGAAGTGACAAGCATCTCTGGAAAGCTCAAGCCTTTCATCAAGCGACCAAAGCCGGAGAAGAAGGCAAAGATCGAAGAGGAGTTACGCAAGATCCAAGTTGACGTTGGTGTTTACCTCCCAAGTAACCCTGATGGAGTTGTTGTGGGCATTGACCGAAAGTCTGGAAAGCCTCTACAAAGTCACGCCAAAGCCCCGTACATGGCGACCTTCCGTATCCGCAAAGAGAGAAGTCCAGACCTCGAAGCAGTCGACGAGCAGCTGGACCATGTGGCTGAAGAAGGCGAATCCCGGAAGGAGACCAGCTACGAAGTGTGGCAGTCGGCAATTTTCAAGGTTGGTGACGATTGTCGTCAGGACGTGCTGGCCCTGCAGATGATTGCAGCTTTCCGTGGCATCTTCAACAACGTCGGACTGGATGTTTACGTCTTCCCATACAGAGTAACAGCCACAGCCCCTGGATGTGGTGTCATCGATGTCCTTCCAAACTCCATCTCGCGTGATATGCTTGGTCGCGAAGCGGTCAATGGACTTTACGAGTACTGGGTATCGAAATACGGAACAGAGGATTCACTTCGTTTCCAACAAGCACGCAGCAATTTCGTCAAGAGTATGGCTGCTTACTCGGTCATATCATACCTACTGCAGTTCAAGGATCGACACAATGGCAACATCATGGTTGACGACGCAGGTCACATCCTGCACATTGACTTTGGTTTCATCTTCGATATCGCACCTGGTGGTGTCAAGTTTGAACGCGCACCGTTCAAGTTGACTGGTGAGATGATTGCGGTGATGGGTGGGTCGACACAGTCGCAATCCTTCAAGTGGTTTGAAGAGCTTTGTGTCAAGGCATTCTTGGCATCCAGACAACATGCAGAGAAGCTGAGTCACTTGATTGTTGTCATGTTGGACTCCGGCCTGCCATGTTTCAAGCCGGAAACCATCCAGCATTTCAGGGAAAGATTTGTGCTCGACAAGAGTGAGCGTGAAGCGGCTGACTTTATGCGCTCGCTTGTGCGCTGGAGTGGAAAGAGTCACAGTACTGGTGTTTATGACCAGTTCCAGCTCCTCACGAACGGCATCCCTTATTAGATGATAGTCGGTACATAGTCAGGCTAGGATGCACCTTCTACATTTCAGTCTGTCACACACGAGCACTGTGCTCCGAAAGATATCTCTTAGCTCGTTTCAAACCTTGTCCCCACCCAATAACCTGTGAGCAAAAGTACCGTCATGAGCGGACCGGTCTCCGACGTGAGATGTCACAAAACCCTATTCACATGCGGCTCGATATCAACTACGGTACCTGCTTGAGGTAGCAAGGGAAAGTAGCGCTTTCGAAACTCGAGGTTCTTGCC
The DNA here is from genome assembly GCA_026538705.1 of Aureobasidium sp. GC_Fusr_1. Classification (NCBI taxonomy): domain Eukaryota; kingdom Fungi; phylum Ascomycota; class Dothideomycetes; order Dothideales; family Saccotheciaceae; genus Aureobasidium; species Aureobasidium sp. GC_Fusr_1. Next base: position 2,613 of record JALPCE010000454.1, on the reverse strand, counting down.
ACAAATACTTATTTATGCTGAGGGAGTGGCAAGTTGCAACAAGGATAGAGGAGTCGTACTTGCCGCGGATTTCATGAGTGATGTGTTTGGCATGAGGATGTCAGTAGCGGAGACATCTCCGTGTATCTTGTTGGCAAGTCATGTATGACTCGACTCTTTACTAGCTATGAAACGTCTCATTTGTTTGTTTTACTTGGTGCAAGGAGTGCGCTCCGTTACCCGATCAAGACTGCACCGCTGGATCGAATCACTCTTGTTGGAAAACCAATACAAATGCGAGATCGAGTCTGTCTTGCTTCGAGCGGAGTTGAGTCCTCCTTGGAAGGAGTGAGGTCCGAGAAGTGGTAGTCAGATCGAGATGCTCCACCAAGCATCTCCTCCACAACCTACTCAGAGGAGGACAAGAACAAAAGTGAAGAGGCGTGCACGAAGACTCTCCTTCGTGCTGAACTACGCGTCATCCCTTCCCGATCAGGCTCTGCTCTTTCAAATCATATGCTTCGGCCTCCTCTTGTTTATCGAGTCTCGGATGCCGCAGACTTTGCTGTCTGTTTGCGTGATAGGTGTTGATGTAGCGTCGGACTCTCTCTCTTTGTCGAAGCGTCACCAAAGTCCTTCCCCAGAAGCTTCTGGTGTACAGAACATCTACTATATTGTTGTTTCTTTCGAGTCTCAGCAGACTTCTCCAAACATCTTCAGTACTTCTGCTGCGTCATTTTCTGAATGTCTAAAACAGCATCAGACAAATTGTCCCTTGCCTTGATCATCTTGACCAAGACTTCTGCATCTTCCATGGTACCTTCTCTGATCAACGACAAGACGTGTCTATAAGCTTCCATCTGGTTCTTCATGGCTTGTTGCTGTGTTATGCCTGGTGTGACGCTATAGTTGCAGGATGTAGCTTTTGAGATGCAAGACTTGCAGGCGGGGCGGACTCCGTCGCACTGTGAAGAATAGAGACGTGGTAAGCGTGGATTCCTCGTTCGTTGAGTCGCAGGAGTACTGAAGTAAAGAAAGAGGAGTCAAAGGAGTGGAAACAAAGAAGAGAGAAAGAAAGTAGTGGTCGACATGCTTTTAGGAATCCGTCTGTGTGCTCAAGTGTGTGACGTGGGTGACTATAAGATGCACGATGGTCGTGAGAGACAATGCCAGATCGACTCTCTTCGGCTGTACGTCTAGCCTAAAAGCAATCGTGCCTTTCATAGCCCGTTCATCGTTGCAACATTGGTGAAAGTCGTGGGATCAAGCGTGCAGGGTTCAAGGGGATATCTGCTGGGCAGGAGGATAGTACCTTTGATTTGCGCTTGCGGCAGGGAATGCAGGCAGCTTTTGTTTGTTTGCCGCGATGACGCGGCTGTGGGTTCGCTTGTGATGGAGAGACTGAAGAGTCTCTGGGTACTGTGCTGTTGGACCTGGGGTGTTGTGTTGCCGACGGAGATGATGATGATGGATAGGGCTGTGTGGTGTAATCAATGGAGCCATGAGTGGATGAGTTGTTCGATGACATGGAGTCCATGCGTTGAGGGGGGACATGTCGACGAGGCGGTAATGAAGAGTGTGGCTCTATAGGTAGTCCAGGGTGGTTAGGAATCTGATGTGATGAGAAGGGCTGTTGTTGTCGCTGTTGCTGCAGTCCCGGCGTCACATGCGTGATAGCAGGGAGACGTTGTAGCAACTGCGATGAGGAAGGCGACGCTGTGACAGGACGCGGTGCGTCGTGAATTGGCTCTAGCATGGCGGCAATGTTCATCTTGTTTGTTATTGCTGTCAAGACCGAGGATGGTCTGTTCTATTGGCTGTTGTGAATGAGTTTTGTGTGGACCAGCACAAAAGAGGCTCCAAAGTAGGAAGATCGGTTGGACGGAAAGAAGGCAGGATAGGATGCAAGAGTTGGGAAAGGAGAAGGTAAAAGCAGAAACGACCTCAAGTATAAGATGAACACTACAGACATGCATACTATGCCATTTACGTCGCTTCGGATCGCCCGACTCGTATGCGCCAATCACTTGCCAACAAGACAATTTCACCCACCAATGATGCAAGCCTGCAAACCGATTTTCCTCGACTCCGTGACTGCCACACCTACAAACGGTACTTCCATGAACGCGGATGAGACTCCGCTAAGCTTTTGCCTTTTGCACGTTTGCACAGCACAGACCTACAACTATACTGGGATCGGCTCGCGTGCCTGCAACTGGATCCGTCCGGTCACGCGTAAGCGAGCTGCTGGACATGAACATGGTCTTCACTTCTTTGCTGAAGTTGGATGAGTTGCATATGGCTCCAATCAGATATCCTACTTGTGAGAAGAGTCATGTTGATCAGTAGGGTGCCATGTCGGTGAGAAGCACCAGATCAGGTGCGAATGCGCCAACCAGAATCCAATAGCGCTCGAATCGACGATCCATCTCGAGACGCGTGCAGCACTCGAAGCTTAAGACCAACCTTTGGGCGCAACTCCACGTCCTGGATCGCAAGCCCTAGATCGCGATCACAATAAGGAGAGCATTAGTAACGTGCTCTAGGGTGTTTTGCGTTAAAGGAGGTTCTACGTTAGCTAACTTCTTATAGTAATTCGGTAATTTCTTACCTTTCTTACTACCTCTTCTTTTA
>JALPCE010000453.1:0-12843 GCA_026538705.1 Aureobasidium sp. GC_Fusr_1 | reverse complement strand
CGGCGGCACGCTGCTGTTGTTGTGGTAGGGCGGGAGGAGGGAACGATGTACTGGGGCTCTGGAAGAGGCGCTGGGTAGAAGGAGAGGGACTGGTTCTCGATGGGTGGTGGTGGTGTGGTGTCGCGGAACCGTTGGTGCGTTGATCCGAGGGTCCGTGGGATGATGATGGTCGAGAGCCTTTGGTGGGAGAGGGTGGGCCCATTTGCAAGGCGCTAGGTTGCAAGACTGGAGGATGTATAGAGTGTGAGGATACGGCGCCGGCATGAGCTTGGGCATGTAGTGCGGATAGATCACCATCTTCAGACTTTTGTGTAGGTGGTGGCGGAGAGCTGCCGTAGTTGGAGGACGGACGAGCTGGCGGAGGTAGAGTAGTGCCATTCCATGCTTGCTGAGGGACACCGACTGGTGGAGCACCAGCAGGACGATGGTAGCCTGGCGGACCAGGGCTTTGGCCTGATGGTGAGAGTGAAGGGCCGTCAAGGAGATTGTAGCGTCGGGCTGCTGAACGAGGAGTCGATGTGATCTCGACGGCTTCGAGAGGGCGACCGCGAGGAGCGTCTTGTGCAGCGGTAGCTTCCTTTTGGCCTGGGAAATGCAGGTGCAATGGAGGCAGCTTCGGTTTCCTCTGGCAGTCGGAGCAAATAAAGTGAAAGTCGTCCTTCTCGGCGTCTTTCTCGTCGATGCCGTGGCATTTCGAGTGTTGCCAGATATTACACTTTTCGCAAGCAATCGAGTGGGTGCCGTCGTCGTAGTTCTGACCGTGCTTGCCACAGACTGCGCAATCAAAGATCCATTCGCCCTCCTCTTCAGCCAATGCATCCAATTCTTTCTGTCTTCTCTCCATCTCCGCCTTAAGGTGACGCTCGGACAGGCGGCCTTCGATTTCATCACCATTTTCCAAGCTCTTCTGGTTCTCTTCGAGCTTGCGAAGCTCTTCCTCGTGTAGGATGCGCTTGACCTCGCGTTCCTTGAGTCTCTGTTCTCTGGTGAGCATGCGCGATTCGCGTGCCTATGCCTTGTCAGTCGTTTGGTGCCTTTCTTGGCTATACTTGCAACTCACGTGTTCCATTTTGTTCTGCTTCTGCTGCTCCTTGCGAGCCATGTCGAGCTCGGCCTCTCTTCTCCTCTCTGCCTCGGCTGTCTCCTCTTCAGCCTTGCGCTGCTCTGCCTTGCCAGCGAGTCTGCTTGATCTCTTTGCTGTTGCCATCTTTTGCAGGTTCTCCAATTCTCTCTGCTTCTTAAGCACTTTCTGGCGTTGTGCTTCGACACGCTTCTCGAGGATGGGCATGATCTGTTCGTTGATGCGCTTGACAAGCGCCTTCTCATTCGGGTCGCGACTCTTACGTAGCGACTCCAGGAAAACTGCGTAGTCGTCGTGCGTGACGGCGATGCATTCCCAGTTCATGCCGCCAAACCCGTCATCTTCGGTCGATTCGTCAACCTTCAAGTCGACCTCGGTGTTTTCTTGCTCTTCTCCCTCGGCTTCACTCTCTTGGGCAGAAGCATCCAACTTGATACGTTTGCTGGCACGCGAGCCGCGGGACTTGCGTGATTTGGCCTTTGCCTTGGGTTTGGGTGCGGGAGCAGGTGGTAGCGGTGCTTCGGTGCGGCGGTACAAGCGGTCATCGTCCAGTACGAAGTAGGAGCGGTCCTGAGAGTCCCAGCCAAGTTCTTCGATGCGCTATAGGTGTTGTTAGTTTCAGAGTGTGTGTTTGGAGCAAGGCAAGCGCACCCATTGAGTCTGCTCATTGTCCTTCTCTTCCATCAAGCCACGCATGCGCTCTGCATTCCAGAGGGTCCATGTCGATAGTTGGTGTAAAACGCGAATTTTGGTGAAGACGTCGAAGTCGGCGAACTTGTTGGGAACCTCGTCGGTGCCGTAGGGGTTGCGTTCCGGAGCTTTGGCGACAAATTGACGGCGGGTGTACTCGTCGTAGTTGTCGTAGCTGATGTGGGTTAGCTTGATGTTTCTGGATCAGTGGCTGGCTGAACGCACTTCAGGCCTCTATGCGAGGAGACGAATTTGAGCAGGGTGAGGCCAATCTCGGCCAGCTTTTCCGATGCTTCGGGTCGCAAACATTCATGCTCTAGGTCCTATACAAGCATCAGCAGTTGGTCTCGGGCAGCAGAAAGTTCGGCGCATACCTCCATGTCGAATTCGGGATCAATCTTGACGGGTTTGCCGAAAATGTACATGTATTGCATGAGGGCGGCAAACTGCCACATGTTCCGTAAGCGGACCAGTGTCTCATTGTGAGGTTGTGCCTTCTCTACGGCGGCAATGCTGTTGTCCAGTTCGGCCTCCTGGCGGGCGCGCTTTCTGGCGGGCATCTTTTCTACACAGGGGCCAAGCCCTTGATTTGACTATGTAGGCGACGAGGTCTGTGTTGTGGATGGTGAGATTGGTTCGGGCGACTCAAGAAAGGTGAAGAACAAGAAAGAATAAAAGGTCGTCGAGACAGGAATTTGTGACAAAGTGGTTGTGCAAAGGTAGTGAATAAGTTACCTCTCGTGGAGTCGCGTCCCCAGCGTGAAGCTGCATTGCGAGTGACGGCACCGCCAAGACGTGAAGAATCCGGCCACCAGGGTCTTCCGGGACCAATTATTCTTTCTTTTTCTTTTTCTTTTTCTCTTCTCCCATCGATCCACTTTTGCTTTGGTCCAGCGTCTTGAATACGAGACTCTGTCATTCTTCTCACCATCTCAGACATGTCTTGAAAGCCAACACATCCTTCTAACATGCTTTTTTGTACCATTCGCCAACATGTCCAATACTGAGTATCCCTCGTACCATGTCCGCAGCAAGCTCTACATCTCGCACTTCCTCTCAACATGGAATTCTCGCCTGTTTGAATTCGGTGCTGTCTTATTCATCTCAACCATTTTTCCTGGCACCTTATTCCCTGCTTCTATCTATGCTCTGACCCGCTCTGCCTCTGTCGTCGTCTTTTCGACCTTGATTGGTCGTCTGATTGACCGCTCCGAACGCATGCATTTGATCCGCTTGTCAATCAGTAAGTCACCTAGTCTTGTCCAATACTATGTTTTTATTTCCATACTGCTTCTGGTCTTATCGTGCTCTGCATCTGTACGAAACTTCTTTGCTCGTCTCTTTCTTTCACTTTGAGCCTGATCAAATCCATTGACCAATTCCAGTTGGCCAAAGAACAGCAACGGCAGCATCATGTATCTTGCTCTGGCTTTTGTTGTACTTTCGATACAGCTCCCTGAACTCCTGGTCTGCAAAAGCTACATTGGCCTTTCTCTCCCTTCTTGCCTGCGTCGAGAAGCTTTCGTCCGTGGTCAACACCATTTCTGTCGAACGTGACTGGGTCGTTGTCATATCGCAGGGAAACACTGATGACCTGCAAGGTAGTTTACTAATCCTCATGTGGCAACCAGAGCTGATCAGCAGTAGAACTCAACTCTCAGATGCGTCGAATTGACCTTTTCTGCAAACTTGTTGGGCCGCTGAGCATTGCATTAGTTGCTGGGTTTTCCACCAGCATCGCTATTCTCATCACATTATCCATGACCGTTGTCTCTGTCTTTGTCGAATACTACGCTATCGCCAGAGTGTACTACGAAGTAGACGACCTTCAAATCCGTCCCGCAGCCTCACAAGACCGACGGTCGACAGACAGCTCATCAACCTCTCTAGGCGCCGGTCGCCGTGCCCGTCAAACCTTCCGAAGTTGTATCTCCTACATCCAACATCCAGCCTTCCTCCCATCCTTCTCCTTATCATTACTCTACCTCACCGTCTTGACCTTCGGAGGCCAGATGGTAACATACCTCCTCTCAGTCGGCTTCAGCTCCATCTCCATCGGTCTCTTACGCACCGTTTCCACTACATTCGAGCTTTCTTCCACATGGCTTGCGCCCAAAGCCATGCATAAAATCGGCGCCATCAGATGTGGAATATGGTTTCTCAACTGGCAGATTGTATGGGTTGTGATTGCAGTCACGATGCTTTGGATCGAGGTGCCTCAAAAGTATGCTGTTGCGGGTTTGCTTGCTGGTACTATTGCAAGTAGAGTTGGGTTGTGGGGCTTTGATCTGTCTGCGCAAGTTATTGTACAAGAGGTTGGTTGTTGTGCACTGATTTCTGGAAGTTTACTGACGTGCAATCAGGCTGTTGAATCTGATCAACGAGGCTCCTTTTCTGCTATGGAAGCATCGGTGCAAAACACATTTGAGCTATTGTCCTTCGTCTCGACTGCTATTTTCGCTCGACCTGATCAGTTCAGAGTTCCTGCTGCGGTCAGTGCTGCAGCTGTTATGCTAGCTGGATTGATGTATGCTTCTTTCGTTCGCCAGCGAAGAGGCCATCTGTTCCATGCTTCGAAGTGTATGAAGCGAAAAGGTCGACCTATATGGCAACCTCTTGCTCAAGATGAAGAAGTCGAGTTGAATTGATGCACGCTTATCACGATCACAGCACAAACCGAATCTAAGCAAGACTGATTGACTTCTCATTGCATGGCTACATTTGCCGAATCAGACTACTGAATGCTGTTACAGTATCTTCCCTGTCTCTGTCGTAGTTCTTCCACATCAGCATGCATATCCCTGGCTCAAAGATTTCCTGGCATAAAGTTCTTGAAAGGAAAGGCAGCTCCGTCAAACTCAAAGACTCTTCCTGTGTGTCTCTCGCCCTCCGTCAAATCCTTATGAAGGTCTACCAACTTTTCATGTGTCTCCCTGGCAAGACTATCAATAAAGTACTCAAGCTCCTTTTCAGTCGACAACGTCTTTAACGAGCACTCTTCGAACTCGGCTTCTGGAGTATCAACAGGCAGTCTGGCTTTGTATCTGGCTGTTACAGCCCATTTGCTAGCTTCTGAGAAGAGTTTGAGACTTTCGTGGTTGCCCATTGCGAAGACACCGTAACGGTCGATGATTGCGCGATCCTCGTTGTGGATAAAGCTTCTATGGGATGGGATGAAGCGAAGCGCGTGAGTTTTGTCCTGGATGCAGTCTCGGACAATCATCATCTCGTCGTTCTCTCTTTGCAATTGCGGGTGATTGCGATGAAGTATTCTCATCGGCGACACGACTTGAATGCTCTTGGCGCGAGGGAAACAACCTTGGGTTTGCGCCTTTTGAAGAGCTCTCGCGAGGCGAATGGTCCCCGACTCATCGTTCGAGCCCAGAGGATTGTCATTGGGAAGTCTTGTAGTGGCGACAAAGTGGGTTCTTCTGCAAACGTTACGAGGGTACATCAATTCGAACCAATAGGGGACGTTTCTCGGCACGAAGGAGATTGACAAGCTGCGTAGATGTGGCGCATGGACGTATCCAGGTTCTCTATCCTTTTCTTGCGACTTGATTATCATGGACTCACACACATACGACACCCTGAGAGACAGATGGCGTAGTCTCGGCATCATTTCTCGAAGCAGAAGACACATGCGAGAGGACATGCCGCCAAACTGAAGATCACGGGCATTGGTATCGAGCATGAGGCTTGTGCAGGAGTTTGGTAATGATTTGACAAGCTCGAGGATGACCTGGGTATCCAGGAAACCGGGTCCTTCTCTCTCCAGATTGTTTCTGTCTTTGCTGTACACTTCCTCCGCAAAGAGCGAGAAAGTGTCAAGAAGATGAAACTGATTAGGCAGCATGCTTGCCAACCTCATCAGTTGCAGATCCAGGGGTGTTAATTTTCCGCTCTCCAGTCTGTTGCGTTCTTCGTGTCCCACGTTGCTGCTACCTTCGGGCTTGATATTGAGCGTCAACGAATGAACATGGTCCCACGTTCTTTCACGGTCGCGGATGCGCCTCTTGCGTCTAGCTTTCAACTCTTCGACAGAGGGCAGAGGCTTTGCGAACATCTCCTTTGCTTTTTGGAACGTGTTTGACGCCTCCCTCTCACAATATCTGTGGCCGTAGCACGTAAGTCTATGTAATTGATCGGTCAAGGCCCAGATGTTGACATACTGTTCGAAAGTGCTGTCGAGGAAGGAGTCGATGTTGTCATTGCGAAGCACGACGTGTTCGTAGAGAACCGGGCTACCTGCATCATTCCAGAGGTGCGAGACCAGGAGGGCCATCCTCAGAGCATCATAGCCGCCTTGTTCACGAACTTGCACCAAGATGTGCTTGAGCACCTCATTGGGCACATTCTTGATGGTGGTGGGCATGGTCGCGTGTATGGATTGATGTTGTAAGACAAGGAGTTGATGAAAGAGATGAGTGGGTGTGGTTTTATCCAATAAACGACGGCTTTGGTCCAGGAAGACGCACTGATGTCGAGAAATGGAAGAAGGAAGTGGTTGACCTTTCTTTTGTTTCTCGAGAGCCCCTTCCCAAATGTCACTGCCTATCGACGTTGTCGAATGACAGGTCTGATGCTGGTGTTGTCACAAGATAAGGACCTTTCTTGTCGATACTTTGTGAGTGCCTCGTCGATGCCTGGTAGACGCCTAGTCGATATCTTATTGGTGCCTGGTAGATGCCCGGTCGATGCCCGGTATCGCATTCGAGAGTGCTTTTCCTGTACCGCTGCCTTTCCTCGCTCTCGAGAGACTCGTCCCACGTTCAAACACACTCGATAGTACTGTTTCTTTGATAGAAGTCTTCAAGTATGGTCGTAAATACAGTCTCTAGATTCGAACTCGATCTGTTTGACAAGCAAAGTGTCGGGGAAAGGGATGCTATCTTATATATTCTGTGGCAGGGTGGCGCCTTCCTGGTTGCTGCTGCCTACGAGTCTCAGTCTGCCGAATATTGTTAATCTGGTAGAGTTGATCTGTTCCTGTAAGTCTTTGTTGCTTTGTTTCGAGGTGAGTCCCTCAGGGTTTGAAGGTGCATCCCTTCCGAGTCACACCAACACGTGACATGTGATCTTCATGTGATTGCATTCCAGCAGCGCCATCGACATTGAACACGTTGACATCAGTGTTTCTAAAGGTATTCCCACCTTGACCACTTGATTGCACTACAGTAGCAAGCAACGAAGGATAATAAAAAACATAGACATTTTTGCTTTTTGTTATACTCATTACCATGCCATCGTGACAATAGCGTTCATCCTTGTTGCTTTATAGTCATAACCCTTCCACTACTCTCTTCCATCTCTTGTTCCATCTCAAAACTCAACTCTATCCTTCCAGATGGGAGCGTGTCTCACATCATCCTCATCCCACTCAATCTTTCCCTTCTCATTGAAGCGCGCACCCTCATCGGAGATGTCAATCACCTTCTTCGTCTCCTTGATCTCTTGTGCAGAAACACCAAGTTCATCCCTGACAATCCAGAGCTTCGGAGGCTCCGCGGTGATGGCAGGGTGGTGGTAAGCATGCATCATCGTGTCTTCAGGAATGACAGGAGCAGGTTGGCCGGGGAAAGCATCCCAAAGTTGGCGACGAAGGGCCGGGTAGTTGCTCTTAGAGCCGTTGAAGAGGAAGGGAGCAAAAAGACCGCCTCGCTTGAAGTGCTCAGCAAAAGCGTTGACGGTCTTGTTGTCCGAGTAGGGTGCAGTCTGCTTGGGTTGTACACCGTCTCCGTCCACATCAATTGGTACAGATGCACCTTCCTCATCGGCTTGGGCTAGTGCTTCCTCCTCATTCTCAGCCATGAGTCTGTCGGACAGTGTATTTGTCAGAGGAGCCAGGATCATATTGAGGTAGGTCTGGTATATGATGGTGAGGATGAGCAGAACAGTCATCAACTTGGCTGGACCGTCTGCTTCCCGCGCACCCATCAAGCCGATCAAGCAAATCTCTGCGAGATAAATACCAACGCTGAGGTGCTGCAAGGCTCGACCATAGGCATCACCCTTGGTGTCGACAGCCATAGTCAAGACGTAGAAGACGTTGTAGCGGAAGGCCAGGTATAGGAAGTAGATACCGAGCATGGCAAATCCGAGGACAAGCGGAGCAATGCATGAGTAAGAAATTGCTATGAGATTGTTAGCAGGGCTTTCTTCCCCGACTGAGTCCACCGCCCGTCTTACTTACCTATAACAGCGAAAAGGGTGAATTTGGGATATGTGTCTCCCCAGCTGAGTCCAGTGAGAGTGACGAATCGTTCAAACTTCCTACGGGGTGTGGTGTCTAGGAAGGGTGACAGCACGTTGAAGATGAAGAAAGGCGCAATCTGGAAGATGGTTGAAGCTGTGACGGCGATACCTTGGAGGACGAAGAAAGAGAGGTAGAAAGTTGAAGCAGTAGGCAGATTGTCAGCCAGAAGCTTGGGTGCCTGAGCAGGGGCGTCCCAGATTTGTTCTGCAGGGAAGCATTAGTTTGATGGATATACAGCCATAAGTATCAAAACACCTACTAGCAACAGTCGAGGCGCCTGAACTGAACGTAGTGATGAGGAAGACCTGTACAACTTGGAAAGCAAAGTACCATCCTTGTGTACGAAGCTCAATCTGTGCTAGTGTAATGGATCCGGCCTTTCTGGCAGTGACTGAACACCAATTAGCTTGTGATTTTCGCCCGTGATTGAACACAACTTACAGCGACAGATAATGGGAACGAGAGCCAAGATAGCAGAGATCAAGATTGTGGGAAGAAGACCACTGACAGCACCCTTTGTCGAAGCTGGAAGCTTGTTGACGAAACCAAGAGGAGGGAAATTCCGAGCAAGATTGTCGATATCAGCAAGTGATCCAACGAGACCGACGGGAATGGACCAGAAGACAATCAAAAGTATGATGATGGTATTCGCAATGATGGTGCGTGCCCAACGCTCAGGCTTGCCGATTGCCAGATTTGCCCAGACAATCTCATCAGGAGTTGCAATTCCGATAGTCGCTGCTTCCATCTTGCCAGGTTGTCTGTAGAAAGGGTCCGAGTAGGCAAGCTGTGCTGCACGTTGAGTCTCGAATTCGACAAAGGCTGCAGGGAGGAGCTTTTCATAACCTTGCACATGTCTCTTTTGAAGAGCTTTGACTTTTGGTGTTATTGCCTTCAGCTGTTCACGATACATCTCGATAGCGTCCAATTTTCTGCCGACGAGTGCAATGCGCTTGGAAGGTCTTTCTTTGGGTGCGACCCACTGTTGAGTGGCAGTACCTGCTCTCTCAGGGTCATCCGCGAAATGCTTCTCTCCTTTCAGGTGCTTTTTTGTGGCAATCGTAGACAGCTTGATCTCTGATTCTTCCAATGAGATAGCAGTGTTGTTCATATTGTTGACCAGAGACTCGAGCTCGGTACAATCTGTGGCCAGCCAGACACGCTTGACGCCGAAGAAATCGGCCTTGATCCATTTCTCATGACGCATATCCTCTGGGACACCTGTGAACAGTACAACACGAGTCGACATACGAGTCGCGTTGCGAGGAGTAGTGAGATATGCCTGACGAAGATTGATGTAGTAGAGAGTCTCCTTGGTGATGACAAACATGACGAACCCAAGGAAGAGCCAAGCACATGCAACATGCCAGTAAAACTTGTTGGGATCTGAGACATTGCTGAATGTGAACATGTCGAGCTCAGATTGGCCACCACCGCCATTGTAGTTCACGCGAAGCAGGAAAACCCAGGTGATGATGGTACCCACAAGACAGATGTATGTGAGCATGCGGAAGTAGCGTATGAAGAGGTAGTTGTCCAGTGTTTGATGGTTCAGGACGAATTGGTCGGGCAGTTTTCTGAAGGCAGAGATCCAGTTGAACATGCCAAATGCTGGCTTTGGTGTTTTCTCTCTGCTTCTGTTAGCAGGATGTTTCTTGCCTCTCCACTATGCCGAGAGTCTTCTTACTCATCTTCCAGTGTGTTCAAAAACGTGCGAGGCGCGTAGATGCGGTGTTGCTTTTGTCGAAGATACAAAAAGGCCAATACCAAGGGAATAGCAACGACAAGCAGAGGTACAACAGTGAAGATCAACTTGTTGTATGATGAGGAGCCTCCACGATTGTCTCCTTCGCCCATGATTTCTAGTGGCGTGCCTGTCTCCAGCACGTGTTGATTGCTAGACGCCATGATAGTCGCTGCTGGTTTTCAGCGTTACTATCGAGTGCGATGTTTAGATTAAACTCAGCATGCTCGGTTTGTTTGGCAAAAAGGTTTGTGTTTCGACTTTGGTGGCTGGTGATTCGTGACGAGTGCTGACGCAACCTGCGGGGCTGCAGCCAGCAACTGGGAACGGGAGAGCGACATCTTCTTTTCTTCGCTCGACATGTCACCCATTCTACATTTCAAGATTCACGAGACCTTTCATAATGTAGTTGATTGCACCAGAGGTGCAAGATACGCATGAGCTTCACGAGATCTGCGAAGTCGGGCACGTCCTGCACTGTACACAAGGATGAAGCTACCTATCAAGCTGCACAATCCTTTGAGGGAGAAGGCATTCTTCCGTCAGACTTTGTCTTCATAGCTCTCGGTGGACGTAGCTGTGGTCTCAGAAATCTGTGCATTGTTGCAGACCAAGATTTTGCTGTGAGTCCTCGAGAGAAGGAGTGTATCGTCGAGGAATAATAGGTAGACCCGAGAACTACGGGCAAGATGGATATTGGGATTATGATGACAAGCGCGGACAATCGTCGCTCTATCGAAGGTGAGTCGGCTTACGTACCGGGTGTGATGCTGTTTTGTTGCTCTTGGAAGGCGCGATGGTGGAGTTGTTGCAGCCTCGCGAGTGCGAATCTTTCGCTGCATCACCCTTTCCGCTCGACTTTGATCTTGTTGTCAGCCACTTTCGCCTTGCCCATCTCCATCTTGTAGGCCCGGTCTGTTTCCATCATCAAACGCATCTCTCTTTGTTCTCGTCACCAAACACAATCACCCTGCTCGTCTCGATTTCTCTATCTCGTCGACAATGTCCGAAGGCATGGATCCACAGTCAACGATTGTCTTCAACAATCTTCTCCTGAAGGAGCGCGCTGAGAACCAACAAGAAATCAAACGGCTCAAAAACACAATCTTTCAGCTTCAGGACGAGCCGGGACGGAATCACGGTGGCGCACCAGATCTCGGCATACACATACAAGAGCTTGTCTCTTACAATCGGGCCTCTCCAGAAGAAACCCACCCAGCCTCCATGGGACAGAATACCGCCAATCCTTTAAGGAAGACACAGAAGAGTCTGAACGACCAGACCAGCGAGCTCAAGCGTTACACGATCTCAATCACAGAACAATACCGACCCGCGCACCATCAGCCAACACAAGTCACTGTTCAACTACACGATCTCGATACGGCCGCAGAAGAGCACAATACTGCGATCGATCGAGAGATTGGGGCTCGTGATCAAGCGCAACAGAAGTTGGTGGACGAGAAGGCCCAGCTCACAGAACAACGTGACTCTGCGATCCGTCAACGAGAAGAACTCAGAACTCAATTGGACGAGGTCAAGCGCGAGAAAGATACAGCTGCAGCAGAACACGAAACAGCAATGCAGCAACGCGACAAGTCACACCAGGACGCTGAAGAGCAGTGGGCACGCCAGAAGGAGAAATCCGATGAGTTGAAAACTTACTTGAAGTCTGTGTGTGACACACTGATGGAAAAGCGAGAGAAGGCCAGGACGATCAGAGATGATTTGGTTGCACAGATTCGAGACAAGAGGACCGAGAATAACTCATTGAAGCGAAGAATCAATGAGACGACTGCGGCTTATGATTTTCTCAAGAAACAGAAGATGGGTTGACGACGTCTCAACAACCGTATAACCCGGGTAGCACGGGCGTGCGCCCGGGTCGTATATTTGGCATGGCAGTATAATCATCACCGAAACCCATGTCCATGTTTGATTCATGCCGTGGTATAGATTAGTTGATAGAATCTTATATACACAGAGCATTACAGTCTTTCGAAAATCGCGTTCACTCCATCAATGCAAATGTGCTCCTTGATGTTGTTAGCATCAGGATTTCAATACAGGAGATGTCTTATCTCGCAACCGTCTCTCAACTAATCGAGCGCTTGTTGTGACGTGTACTGAGAAAGTGCATTGGTTGGGATCGAGAGAATAACACTCCCAGAGTGTTTCTCGGGGTGTCTTCTGCCCAGAACAGAACTTGAGTAAACACTGCTAGAGTGTTTATTGCTCAAAGCTACAGTTTTGTCTGTATTCTCGGTTTTAAAATTCATTAGAATTCGCCACCCCCAACTTCGAACTCGATGCTTAGAGCAGCTAATTACTCGCGCTAATCTAGCTATATACCCCTTACTACAGTTAATATACGCTGTTTATACGTTAATATAGATTAATCTACTACCTTAGATGCGCTACTAGTAGTAATAGCTAGTCCTAGTGCTTACCGCACGCGCTCGTAAAGTAGAGCTTACGAATCTAGCCTCTTAGAGCTACTACCCTCGCTAGCTCCGTCGCTACGTTATATAGGCTTAAGACGACGTATACGCTTTAAAGACACTTAAGAGGAGGCTCTTAATGCTCCTATAACTATACTACCTCGATCTACGCGTAGTAAGGCGCTAGCTCGCCTTATAGATAAATAAACACTCCCTTAAGCTAGCTTACGCTAGGTTCTAGTAAAGCGCTAACTAGCTAAATAACGACTATAACCACCTTCTAATAAGGTATCCGCCGCTTAGAGGCCTCTATCTAATGCTATAAACACGCTAGGAAAAAAGCGCATGTTAAACACCTTAAGGAAGACTAAGATATAGGCCCTCGCGCCTTAAGTTTAGCCTACGAAGCCTTCTACTATACTAGCGCTAATAAGCCGCCGTTTAACTATAACTACTAATAAAGTCACTAAAGTTAGTAAGGCTACTTAGAAGGCTATAGGGACCTCCCTCGTATATAGAGTATCGTTAAATTTAGCTCCTACTACTACCACTTTAGCTACCGTCGGTATCGTGCCGTTTAAGCTATTATTCGATATACGCTAGAACTACGAGAAGCTAACTAACGTTAATACCG
>JALPCE010000452.1:0-12876 GCA_026538705.1 Aureobasidium sp. GC_Fusr_1 | reverse complement strand
ATATATAGCTGTATAGATGATGAATTAGCAGGTAATTAGCTGCTCTAAGCATTGAGATTAAAGTTGGGGGTGGCAAATTTTAATGAATTTTGAAACCGAGAATATGCACTGATCGCAGCTTATATTGACCTGCATGATTTACGAGATCCGTGCTTGGCGTTTATCACCTTTTGTACCTCGAACGTTGGAAAGTGACAAGGGATTTTACTGTCTCCAGATTTCGCCAGACAATGTCAACCCTCCCATTGTGCGATAGACAATCACGACGCAGCGATATGAATGCACAATTCCTTATATAGCAGGACCATATCCACAGAGAGAAGGCTATGCTCAGACATCTCCATGGTGGCACCCTTATCTCAAGAGATAACTATGCATTCCTATAGCTGATCATGGTACAATGGATCAGGAAGGAAGAGGGGACACTTGTAGGCTATGCCTGTTTTTTGCATACGGAGAAGACGGACGATGTTATTCTGTCGAAGCCATCAGTAGATAGTTGGAGCATTCAAATGCCAAGCTCGGCTAGAGTTGCTATGTTTCGATAGCATCACCTTCGGGGGCTCGACTCAACACGGCTGTACGACTTTCCTTCACAAACTCCTCGAGGTCCTCCAGGAATGCCTCAGTCTGTTCAATAGCCGCAAAATGTCCTCCTTTATCATGAGCTCGGAAGAAAGTCAAGTTGCCAGTTGTAGCAGCCCATGCCTTGGGGACCGGGTACAACTCGTATGGATAGTAAGAGTAACCGAATGGCTTGATCTCAAGGATCTTGTGCTCGGACATATTATGCGGATTGCCATTGAGACTAGGGGTGTAAAACTGTGGGTAATGACCGTGAGCAAAAACAGAGGAAAGTGAGGGAGATGCACTAACGATACGGTAAGGCCAGAGACATGACACTGCACATCGCGTGAGCCAATACAAGCTGACTGATTCCAGAATCAGAGAGATAGGCGGATCTGCTTCGGTCCATCCGAGGAACTTCTCACCAATCCGATCAAAGGTCAGTATTGAATCTATGTAACTTATGGTCATAATCAGTACACTTACCATGCCAGCAAAGCTACAGGATTGCTGGATAGCACAAGACCGATAGTACCAGGTTTAGTCGCGTGTTGAATAGCGTAAGAGCTACCGACTTGCAGAAACTCGCGTGCTCTGCGCAGGCCATTGTGCTCGGCATCTGTGACTTCGTGCTCAAGACGCTCGGGTTCGTCTTCCATGATACAGAAATTGACTTGTTGTATTAGTTGAACAAATTATTCAGTATGGTCTCTCTCTAAACTCACTATGGATTGCTGTGGGATCTTAGCATTACCTCAAGTATGAAACGAAAGAATGCTCACCTTTGCATTCGTCATGCTTTGCCGCCATCACTCTAGCAACTTTGCTTCCGACATCACCGCCTTGCACCATGTATCCGGCTCCGAAGCCGAGGCGGAGCATCAGCTGATTCATCAGTCTGGCAACATCCTCAATTCTGAAGTCTTTATCTATGGGAGGAGGACTCGAGAAGGCATAGCCAGGCAAGGATGGTACCACAAGATGGAATGGCAAACCACTAGAGCCATACTTCTTACGCAACTTATCGAGCATAGGTAAGAACTCCAAGAAGCTGCTTGGCCAGCCATGAAGCAAAAGCACGGGCACAGCGTCCCGTCTTTTGGAGAACATGGCAACAAAATGGACGTGGAAGTCGGCCAGCTCATCATCGATGTTCATGTGAAAGTGATCAAAGGTATTGATATGGAGTTCATGCTTGCGCCTCATGTAGGAGTAAGACGCAACGTCTGGTTTGATCTAAGAGTGACTTACCAATCGAACGTTGTTTTCCACTCTTCCATTGCCTTTTCCAACCAGTCGTGCCGCATCCCAAACTTACGATCTCCACCAGGTAGATTGGTCTCATAGGTGGGTTCTGCGATGGGCGTCATTCGAAGAAGTAAGTCAAGTTGTTCGAGGTCGGCATCAGGAATGTGCACTGTGAGAGGGGGAACCTTGCCAGTAGCCTTTTCAATGAGTGGTTGAGCCATAACTGGAGTCCAAGGGATTTCTTGATTGTAAAAGTTGCATTTAGGACACGCAAGGTCGAGACGCTGATTTATGTTAATGCTCGACCCCGCTCGCTGACATTCGTGTGGCACATGTAGCTCCAGAAGCTGCGGTCATACATGAGTAAGACAACAAACTTACCGTTCGCCTAACCTGTCCACTCAGGTTTGTGACAGGGTACACCCTTTCAACGCTCAAAACTGGCTAAATTCAGACCTTAAGAAATACGCTACGCTCTGGTTCGCGGCTTTCTGAAAAGCAAGATTGGCTAACCGATATCTAATGCCTACCACTAAGTATTATCTTACTACCTCTCTGTGTGCAAAAGACAATGTCATCCCTGCGATCAATTGCTCTCTCTCACTAACTAATTGTGTTGTCATAAGCTGTAACAATACACAGTTTCTTTTGCATGGGAGGTGCCACCATTGACGATCAAATACACTGTTTTCTCCGTGAACGTCACTCCATTATAGACATGGTTGTGAGGTTTTATGACTACACTGTGAATGTCCGCTACCAAGAAATAATGTACGAGCCACAATCTGGAAGTTTCATGATTGCCCAACGTGGCCCAACACCAACAGACAAGGAACGGCTGCTTCTCGCTTGGCTACTCGTTCTCACGAAATCGCTGGCGAACACGAGCAAAGTCTTGTGAACAAGTCGAGGTCCAATCATCAGATAGTTCGAAAATCTGGTTATCTTACGATCGTTGGAGGAAATGAATCCCCTGAAAAGTGTGCAGGGAAAGGTCAAAACAGCAGATGGTGACTACAAATACTTCAAACCGCGTGAAGCAGGACGCGAGGCCGAGTTTTTACGCGAAGTTCAGATGTTAAGTCGTATTAAAGAGGCAGGCCTTGCAGGCACTTGCCACAGACTACCAGTTCTCGATAGTCTTGTGGTGGCTGGCACGGGAGAAGAAGTGGTCATTGGTATACTGATGCAATTGATCGTGCCTTCAGATACGGGATCTCATTTAATGAGTCTAGGATTTCGAGACTGTGTCGATCGGCATGGGAGATGGGAGGAGCAGGTTCGTGTTACTGTGAGAAAGCTGCATGCCTATGGGTTGATCTGGGGTAATGTGAATCCATGTAATGTGGCTATCGATCAGGATTTGAATGCTTGGGTGATCGATTTTGGTGGCACGAATAATGCTGAATTCATTGATGACGACAAAGTGGAGACTGTTGAGGGTGACTGGTAAGGGGTAGGGAGATTGTTTGGAGACTGGTTACCGAGTCGTGTTGTCTAGAGTCGCAGATGATATACTGACTTTAACGAACCCCCGGATCTATTGCAATCCTTTATATCCTCTGTCCGACGAGCCACGAGAGGCAGCGACTATGACCGCCCGGCAATCCTTGGGCGCACAGCTCCCTCATTCGTCGTCGCGACTCGCGACTGAGTAACTTGACGCACATCAACACTCTTTGGAGAATCGTAATCTATGCCCGGGAGAGCAACGAAGAAGCAATCCAATCGTGACTCGATTTGTCAGCTTGGGATGAGCCGCGATCCTCCACGTATAACGTGCCTTCCTCCGCACACTCTGGCGAGGCTCTACTGCTTACTACTCAGCCGGCTACGCTATGCGCTCCTTCTTCAAGAGTAGCTGTTCTCCTTGAGCTCTGTTGAATACTTCCTCTGGATTTTGAGATTTTATTGGTGCCATCCTTGAGCTGCGGAATCTCGGATCATGATCTTGGTGTATCCCCTCACCTGAGCACAATAATGGACGACGAAGTCCGGGCTATTTAATGCTGCGAATTTGATCCCTTCACTGCCGCTCACCCTGTATATCCAAATGTCTTTTCTACCTGATCGCCACCGTGTTAGTCGGCATCCTTTGTTTCCAAAACCCACATCGTCGGAGGTTGCATCCAATCGTATTGCGTATCAACGAGGCTTTGTTCGCCACACGTAGCCATGCGATCATCTGGTAGCATACCTCCAGTCTCGTTGCTAAGCATGCCTTCTCACCCCTTGCTTCATCAATTGTTGTGTTCCGCTGACAATTCCTCGCCGAGTACTCCTCAAGAATCACAATCGACTTGCGTCGCCATTCTCAACCCAGCCACATCTCCATGTCGACACCATCATGCCTCTAGGGATCCTCGAGCCCAGAGCGAAGAAAGTCCCGGGAACGGCGAATGTGTTGGATCAAGAATGGAAACGAGACCCGACGTTGATACGAGATAAGACTGGCAATATCATCCTTGTACCTCAGCCGAGCGAAGATCCAAATGATCCTCTGGTACGTTTGACAAGAACAATACTGCTGGACTCAAGCTAATAGACGTCCACAGAATTGGCCGTTATGGCAGAGAGATCTGATGCTATTGCTTCTTTGTGCCGTCGCCGCTATTGCAACAACAGCATCGCCATTAGTGGCTGCCAATTCCGTCGTCCTGGCTGTTGTCTTCAAAGTCAAGTTTCAAGACGCTGCATTGTTGACCGCATATCACCTCTGTGGTGTCGGTGTAGCCAGTTGGCTATTCGTCCCGTTGGCCAGAGTATGGGGTAAACGACATGTCTTCCTTTTCGGTGCTCTACTCATGGTCGCCTCATCAGCGTGGGGTGGCTCAACACAAAAGAACTTGAACTACAATAGCCTCATCTGGGCAAGAATCTTTCAGGGCATCGCACTGGCACCCTTTGAGTCGCTTGTCAACGATGTGGTTGGCGACTTGTATTTCGTACACGAAAGAGGGTTTCGCATGGCATTCACCAACGTCTGCTTATTCGGAGCTGCTTTCCTGACTCCAGTCTGTGGTGAGTAACCCATTCTTCGCAGCTCCGCAACCACTCGCTGATAAATCTCAGTTGGCTTCATAACAACCGACAATTCTCTCGGCTGGCAATGGTCCTTCTACTTCCTCTCTATCTTCATGGGCGCCGGCTTCATTCTCCTCTTCCTCTTTCTCCCAGAAACAGCATATCAGCGCCCTCGCTACCTTCAACTCGACATCAATGTCGGCCCGCCCACCTTCCACGATCCCATCCCACCACCGCCGAAACACTCTTTGCTATATCGTCTTTCCCCCTTCAGCGGCCGCAAAACAGACGAAAGTTTTTTGAAACTCTTGTTTCGCCCTTTTCCGCTGTTTTTGCAACCAGCAGTGGCTTGGGGTTGTCTGATGCAAGGTGTGATCATCGGATGGACGGTGATCGTGGGCGTGATCCTCGCACTCATATTCCTCGGCCCACCTCTCTTCTTCACCGAAGAGCAAGCAGGAAAAATGTACACAGCAGCCTTCATCGGATCAGTAATCGGCCTCGTCCTCGCAGGAATATACACCGAATACGTGACTCGCTTCCTCATCCTCCACAACAACGGCCAATACGAGCCAGAATTCCGTATCGCGCTGGTACTCCCCACCCTCTTGTTCTCCGGCATCGGACTCTACGGTTTCGGCATTGCAGCTTCGGATATCGAAAAATATGGCTGGATAGTGGTGGAAGTGTTTTTGGCATGCATCACCATATCGATGGTCATGGGTGCCACGGCATCTGCGCAATATTTGTTGGACGCTCATCGTGATATTGCCATCGAGACGTTTACTTGCTTGATCATATTCAAGAATTTGTTTTCGTTTGTGTTGGCTTATTATGCTTACGAGTGGGTGTTGGAAAAGGGGTTTCGGCGCATGTTTGTCGTGTTTGGGAGTATCGAGGTGGGCATCTGTTTGCTTGGGGTGCCAATGTATGTGTTGGGAAAGAGGAATAGGGAGTTCTTTTATCGGCATGATATTCTCAAGTTGGCGAGGTTGAGGTAGAGATGGGTATACTGTAGCCCTCAACTTCAAATCGCAAACTATCGAACTCAATACCGTGTTCTTTGAGGATGTGTGCTGTGATACTATACGTTACACAACACAATCACCTATCTTACCAGCCTGATACCTCCGAGGAAACCACTGCATCAAACATTCTGACCACCGCGCTATTTCTCAATCCACTGAACCAGCCCTCTTGTTTCTCCTCCACAGGTCTCAACGCCTGTAACTTTTCCAGCACTTTGTAGTCATTTGCTTTTAGCGCATCTTTGATTCTTCATGCTCGTTAGCCACAGATTGATACAACGTACAGCGAGCGCCTCCAGAGCACGAATGATTAATCTTAACACCATGATCGAGCAGCAAAGTCACAATACGCACATCGCCCTTGAGGTCCGCGACTACAAGCGGTGTTTCCTTTGGGGTGATTTCGTCTGCGTTGGCGCTATGGTGGAGAAGTTCGGTGACGATGGAGAAGTGGCCTTTGTCGATTACGCGGATGAAGGGCATTGCCTTGATGGTGTGGAGCTTCAATGTCGGCGTTGTGGGAGAGCAGTGTGGAGATTAGATCTGCATGGCCCATGGCGCTGCAGTTTTGAAGGGGTATGAGGTCGGCATTGTCGCGGGCGTTTTACGTCGGCACTGTTGGCGAGTAGGAGGCGCGCTAGGGTAGTACTGTTGATGTGGCAGGCTCAGCGCAAAGTGGAAACTCTATTTAGTGAGTTGGGGTGTTACTAGCACCTTTGGTGGCAGTATCATCGTGACCAGCAATGTCTGTAGGTATTTTATAGCAAAGCAGTCTTTCCACTACGTCGAAATGTCCTTCCTCGGCAGAAATACGCCAGGCTACAATAAGACTCTCGTCTTTGATTGTGCAATTCTTGGATAGAAGCAGCATTTCCACCATCGGTAGACTTCCCGAATAAGCAGCCACGCTGAGAGCATCGCCTTGCGGCCCGGGTGCATTGACGGAAACGCCATAGTCGAGTAGTATCTGCACAACTCCGTAGTGTCCTCGATGCACTGCAGCTTGTAGAGCTGTGCTGTATTCGTCTCCGTCAGCTTGAACGTCGATTTCGACTCCGCGTACGAGCATGGCGTGTTTGATGACTCCTGCTCTGGCAAAGTGAATCGAGTTTGTGGCATCTGGTCCTGGGGCGTCTACGCAAGCGCCGTATCTGAGGAGCATCCCGACCGCAATTTCCTGACCTAGAATGGCGGCGTTATGCAGTGCGGTTTGCCCAAACATGTCACGGCTGTCGGGAGCCTTTGCTTCGATAAGCAGTTTCACCGTGTCATCGTTGCCAGGAATAGCCGCGGCCAATGCTAGAGCGCTTTCACTGATAATAGCACCACGACTCAGGATCTTCCTCGCAATTGCGACTTGTCTCTTTGTCACTGCCAACTCTAGAGGAGTCCAGTCAAGCCCATCCAGAAAAACAGCACGCTTGAGATCCACATCCGCACGATCCAGCAGGAAATCGACTATATCCTCGTGCCCATTCTGGACAGCCAAGGCAAAGGCAATGCCGTGATATCTAACTGCATTGACCTCGGCACCTGCTTCGACCAGAGTCCTGACAAGGTCGACTTTCCCGGACGCGGATGCCGACTGCAATGGACTGAAGCCATGTTCATATTTAAAGGCTAGTCTCGCAACTGTGGCCAGCAAGAACGAGTCCATATCTGCACCCATTTCCGTAAAAGCTTCTACGGCTATCAAGTCCGTAGCCAATTCGGCAGCTTGTATCGCATTGATCCCGTGCTCCCATTGAACGAGGAACTCCAAAGTAGGGTTGTGAACATGTGGAACTATGTCTAGGATGCCGTTCGCGTCTTGGGAAGGCCGTGGGTCAGCCTCCCAAGGCACGAGGTTGACATCGGCGCCACAGGCGATGAGAGCATTGACAATGTCCACATGACCGTGTTGTATAGCCACCATCAAAGTGTTCCCGCAAATTCCGCCTCTGATGTTGGGATCGGCCTTGTGCTCGATAAGGAATTGGACGACTTCCAGGTGGCCATGCTTAGAAGCCGCGTATAGAGCAGTACCATGCTGCTGTCCTGGTACAACGTAATTGATGCAAGCTCTGCTTTCGACCAACATCCTCACAATACTGAGGTGACCATATTCTACGGCGATGGGCAGAGCACTGGCTCCAGTCGGTGTAAGAAACGCAAAGCGATCCGAGTCAATAGCTCCGGCAGAAGCACCACGATAGAGTAACTCTTGAACAACATCAGGGTGGCCCTTCAGAGAAGCTGAGATAGTTGCAGCATCTAGTCGGATTGGATATGGTTTTCTGGGAGACCCGGCTGTAGCTCAATTGAACTCAACTCATGTTCTATGAAATGCCTGCAAGAGCGTACAAGCCCTTCTCGAGCAGCGATGAACAATGCGTAGCAACCCTGACTACCTGATTGGATACGCGGGTGGCAAGATTCGAAGAACGGCGTCAGCTGTAGTAAATCTGATTGCAGGAAGTCGATGATCAACGCCAGCACGTCGTCGTCCGATGTCTCCAGAGCTCTTGCTTGCCGAGGCCATACTTCAATAGCGCACATGAACTCGTCGTCTTCTAGTCTTGCTTTGACATAAATACTGATGGCTTTACCGACATTCTCAATCGTGATGGGAAGGAGCTGATCACCATCTTGCCAATTGACAGCCTGCGTTTGTGACGTGACTAAAAGACGCATGTTGACAGTCTTGAGTCCTTGCGTGTTCTTACACCACCGGACTACTCGGTCGCACGTCTTTGACTCGTCAAGTGCATCGATGACAACTTTGCAACCTTCCATTTGCTCGAGTATGAAAGTCAAGGTCTGATCCGTCTGCTTTGTACTGGGCTACTGGCTTCCATCCCTGTGTGAGGAATATAACGATTGTATCGCGGTTCTGGCATGAGGCGACTTGTGGTAAAGCTGTACCAAGAAAGACCGAAGCATGCTCTCGAGATTCTGTTTGCTCTGATCATTGAAGTCGAAGTAGAAGTAAATCACCGGATCAGGGTCGTACTCGACCAGATGCTCGATTGTGGTCGAGCTAAGAACCGTCTTACCGTGGCCAGAAGGGCCGCAGAGCCAGAGAAAACTATGGTGCGCGGTTTTGAACGTCTCAAATCGCTCGCGTGTAAACAGCCATGGGCCAGTACCAACGCTGTGCGTTTCAAGTGCTCGGTTGTGATTGAACGAAGGATCTGGTGCTCCGAGCCAATTGAGAACCGCTTTTGATTGTTCCGAGGATACGATATCTTTGACCGATGCGTCGACGCCGCGCACATCTTCCGACACTGGCCGGTGTTAGACTTCTCCTGGTTGGACGCACCAGCATGAATTCATGATGGCCAGTGTTACTCACGTTGATCGATACGCGTCGCGAGTCTCTCCTCTTCCTCTACACGATGTGGTAGTTTCTCCTTGAGCAGATCTTTTGCGTAAGCAGCAGCCGTCAGTGCTGCGTAACCTTGCCAGTCTTTATTCTTGTGACTGTCACTATAATCACAAATGCCACGGATGACCATGCAAGGAAAACGAATCATGAGTCCAGCCGCTTCCATCTCAAAGCATAGGATGCCCTTCTCTTTCGCGAGCTTGTCGCGTACAGTAGCGTCTCTCATCAGTTGGTTCCCAGACGCAATGAGACCGTGATGGATTGCCGGGTCATCGTCATCGTCTTCCCTAGGTCGGCGGGCGGTCATGTTGGTCTGTTGCTTCACACATAGATCCTCGCAGTCAACTTCGATGTCATGGGGGTGGATAGTATTAGCAGCGAACAGGCGATCAGAATGGGGACTCGGTCGTGCAAAGTCTTTTTTCCTAAGTCGTGGCCATCGATCTAGTATTGCGTCAATCGTCCTCTTGATCTGGTGTCCATCTCTGTCATACCGCCGTCTGAGTGCGGGAAGAGCTGAGCGAACAGTGGCAGACGGTTGATCGAGAAAGCCAGTTTGAACAAAGCCGGCTTCTTGTATCGTTTTTCCCAAGTCATACTGATAAACTCCGCCAGTGCCATTGCTAGGTGAGCTCACTACAATGTCCCCAAGACGGATGTCATATTGAGAGGCTGGCGCACCTCCGCCAATACCAACCATCAACCCGATGCGAATGTTGGGAAAGCTGCGGAGCATGTTCGTAACGACACTGGCGGCCGAGCCCACACCATACTCGCCATCTGGGAGTACAGCCATGACGACGTGATGGCCTGCGATTTCGCCGAGTATATAATGATTAGCATCGCCAGGCGATATACCTATCGGTGGCTCATGTTCCAGATCCAGAAAGATCTAAGCAGCTGTATACTCTTTGAGAACAGCACATATCCAGCCGACAGTATAGTCCTTGGGGTTCGACATGGTGGAACACACCAGCTCCGAGTGAATTATCACAGACTTGTGAGTGGAAAAAAAGCTGCATTCCTGGCGGCAGCTGAATATATTATAAGTCGGCTATCGAAGCCTGATCCTTCGGGCGCAGCATGCATATCTTCTGGTGTCGATGCATACCCGCACCAAGGCTAGCGATTGGCAATGCGCCATAATGCTTGGAACTGAACCGATGTGGCTGAGGATGCATTACCCATGGTCATGAGGACTGAGATCGCTGAAGTCGCGTCCCGTTCGAAGCGCGTCACGGTGGACAAGTAAATGGAGAGGCGGGACCTGTTTCAATGACAAGGTAGTATCCTCTATAAAGCGACATGGATTAGGCACCCTCTGATGATATGTCCGATTCGAGAACCATTTGTGTCTTCCCATAGAAGTGGAAGTCGCATTTCTCGCACAAGGTAGATGAGAAAGGATGATGGCAGACAGCGCCAAGACTTATGACGAGTGTTACATCGACAGGGTTGCACCAGCGGCTACTGAATCAAGCGATGAAGCATGCATTGCCGGCGACACAGTGTACTGACTTATCTCATACTAGGAGGTAGTATATCTTGAATACTTCGGAAGACTGTGTCTTACCGTTGGAGTTCAAAGGTTCGTTTTGGGAGTGCAAAGTGTGATGTTCGTTTTCAACTTCTTGAAAGTCAGCAGAACGACCAGATTGTAGCACATCGACACAGTTAACAACCGAGAAATGAGGTAATCACAGGTACAGTAAGAAGAGAGATGAAGATGCTAGCAGCTGAGGGAGCTTAAGTAGCTTTGGTATGTCAAGCCAATAAATAGAATATCTACTAGTAAAAGAAGACTCGGAGAAAAACTGTCTCGGTTTGCAAAGCTTTGACTTGCAGCGATGCTGAAGCCAATACGAGAGGGAGAACATCCGGCAGAGCGAACAAACTCCCATGCTCCATCGCTCGAGAGCAAAAATGCCGTAGCAGAACATGTAGCTCCAGATGGGATGGAGGAAGCAAAAATGGAGTAGCTGGGAATCGAACCCAGAACCTTCTCCACTCAGTAATGCTCTAAAGAGCAATGCTAAGAAGATGTCATACCACTAGACCACAACCCCAATTGACGAAGCACTTCTCGGGTCATTCAAGATATATCCCTTTATCACCAGCCATTAGCCTGCGCCAGTCTCGCATGTGAAGAGAGACCCTGGAAAGCATTTCCACCCCACCAGCGGTGAAGCCCCTCGAGCTCCTAACACTTCGCACATCATCACCATTCATACATATCACTACCCACCTCTGACCATGGACTTCGCCTACGATCAAATCCAAGAGGAATCTCTGCCCTCGGACCGCTCAGACCAACAAACCACCACCGACCGCCCTGCCACAGACCTCAACACCGAGTTCCAACAAGCCTTCAAAGCCGTCTCGTCATCACCCTGGGGAGCAAAGCTGGGCGGCTTCTGGTCGCAAGCAAAGAAGCAAGGCGAGAGCTTATATTCCGATGCGCAAAAGGAATATGCCAGCCGTAGTGAACAAGCCGCCAAAGTGGCAGGGGAGCTGCAGAAGAGTATTGTCGAGAGCACGAGGAATATATCCATAAACACCGATGCTGTCGGGGCGGCAAACACGTCTTTCTCGGATCCGACTTTTGCTTTGCCAGAGGGTGTGGAGGTTAAGGAGGAGGAAGCTCAAGACGCACAAGCAGGAGCACAAGCAACAAGACCAGACTCACTCCCCGCCGACATAGTCAAAGAAGCCACTTCCCTCGTCTCTCTCCTCCGTTCAAAAGCCACAGCCGCAACAGCAAACCTCAATCTCCAAAAGATACAACAAGCAGAAGATGCAGCAGACGAAGCACTTCTAAAGTTTGGCACTGGCATAAAATCCTTCCTCCGCGATGCCGTCACGGTAACCGCTCCTTCTGCCTCCGACAGCACAAAAGTCCTCTTCGAAACCAACGACGCAGAAGGCAAGCGAGTCATTCATTCCAGCAGATTTGATGCACAGTTGCATGTTATCCACACCTCGGCCCAGAGCTTCAACAGCGATCCCGATAGTCCCGAGTACGGCCAATTCGCAAAAGACTTCGACATTGCAGCAAAGACAGACTCTATAGCCGCAGACCTAGAAAAGTACCCAGAGCTGAGAAGAGCAATGGAAAAACTCGTGCCCGAAAAAGTCGAATACGCAATCTTCTGGACACGCTACTACTTTTTGCGCAAGGTCATCCAGGAAGAGGAGGTCAGAAGGAGAGAAGTGCTAAAGGGTATGTTCATCTCCAACACTCACCATATACACTAGTGACTGACAAGGTTCAACAACAGGAGCATCACAATCCACAGACGAAGACCTCACCTGGGGCTCCGACGACTCGGACGACGAAGAAGACAAAGCACCCACGCCCACAAAAGAAAAAAACCCTGTCCCTGCCACCCCTTCCACATCCACTGCCTCCACTACCGCACCCACACAACCCACAACCTCAACACAAAACCCCTCTCCCCAAACCCACGAAGAAGAAACAAAATCCGTCTCCTCCAGCGACGCCTCCTACGACATTGTCTCTGGCACCACCAGCCGTGCAGCCGGCTCTCCAAAAGACGAAAAGAGCGAGGTCAAGGCAGCGGCAAAGATTGACGAAGAAAGCGACGAGGAAGACTGGGAATAGATTTTGGCGCGATCAACTTA
>JALPCE010000451.1:0-12893 GCA_026538705.1 Aureobasidium sp. GC_Fusr_1 | reverse complement strand
GAAGGGAAGAGATGTGGAAGCAGGTACGGTGTGTGTGACAGCGCCTTTTTCTGGAGAAGAGCTGAGATTATCCAGTGGTGGAAAATGATGACGAATGGTTACGTTTACTTGACCAGACGACCACTGCCTCCAATCAAAGAAGGAAAGAACGATAGGTGATAGACAAGGAAAGCAAGGTGTAGAGAAGAGAAGAAAAACAAACCAAGAGTAATAATAAAAAGAATATAGAGAAGAAACATAGACAAATGTGCACGCACACCCATGCTGTTGATCTGGTGCTCGATTCCCCCCCAAAAAACGTCCTACCCGCTGAGATGGTTTCATTCCCAGACCGCATGGAGTAGAAGCCTCCCTGTTGCGCAGTTGAACAGGTTTCCGAAAAAAATTGCCAACCCCTTCCGATTCATGTCCATCGTTTTTCCCATATGATGCCCCCCCTTGTCCCTGTATTTCATTTCCCATTGTCGGCGTAAAGTAAAGTCGTGCAGAATCCTCCTCTTCTTTGCTGCGAGAGGAGAGGCTCCCCAAGGCAGCAGACTGGCAGTCTCAGCTCTTGGAGCCAAAGTGCTCTTTGGCGTATTGTTCGCAAGCCTGGAATGGTCGTTCGTCAGCATCGTATCGCAAAGAACGGCGTAGATGTATGTATGGTAAAGAGTAAGGATAGGTTTCGAGAGAGGAGATCCCCGCACTCACCTTGGCAGGTTTACCGACTTTCTGTCCAATGACCTTCCACTTGCTCTGCTCGTACTCTTTGATGGCAGCGAGTAGTGCCGCGCTCTGTAGTAGGTGTTAGCCCGTCAGGGATAATGATACAAGAGATCAGAGAGGCGGACGAAATGGCTGACCTCGTCTTCCGCAAACTCTGCGTAGTGCATGTCCTATTGCGAGGGAGAGAAAGAAATTAGCTAATGGAATCCACATGTATAGTGATGAAGAGGCTGTTGATCTGATAGGAGGACGTAGCAAAGAGAAGATGGGCAACTGGACACGGACATCACATACCTTGTACCAGTGCTTCTTGACACTGCCTTCAGTGCGTGTGGGAAACGTCTTTGCAATCTCGCTCCAACTGTTACCCGCATCTCTCATCACCTTCAGCCTCTGCTCTTCCGCCGGTGTCCAGGGTGTGTTGGTTCGTCCCTTCTTTGGTCGCGCAGGTGGAGTGTCGTGTCGAGGAATCCCCTGGTCACCTGGCCCCGTGCCGCCGCTTGACGGTCCACTCAGGACATAGTTCTGGTCGCTGTTCTGACGGTCAGGGTTGCCAAAGATGCCATGCTGGTCAAGACCATAGCCGCCAAGAGAAGATCCAGGAAGAGAATGAGGGTCGAGTTCACTGGCACGTCGCTTTCGTGGGTTTAGTGGTGATTGAGGAATCTGTTGAGGCTGTGGTGGTGGGGCGAGAGGGTTGTGCTGGAAGGGACTGTGTTGTTGATGATGAAGTGGAGGTGGTTGATGATAGCCAAACGGCGACGCGTTTGTCGTGTATGGTGATGAGTGGTAAGGGTTTGTGGAATAGGAAGAGGGAGGCAGTAGGCCGGCTGACAACGACAGCTGCTGTGGTGACGCCGACAGAGGTAAGCTTCCTAATTGTTGCAAGCCTCGCTTTTGTTGCTGGTTTTGCGACAGGTTACTGTGTGGTGGAAGAAAGGTATGCATGTCAGTCATCAAGGTATAGGTGCGGTCCATGACATGTATTATACGGCCGTACAGGCGCGACGCTACATGACAAGGTATCGAAAGCTTAAGCTTGGGCAAAGGGAACATGTGGGTGTGGGACTTACGACATGTTGAACTGGTCGTGATGGTTAGGTACAAGGTCCAGGTATGTACAATTGCTGGGGTGGAGAGGATGTATTTGAGTCATGAGACGTCCGTTTGCTCGCGCAAAAGAAGAGCGCTGTAAGAAAGGGAAAGGGTGGAAAGAAAAGAGGGCTGGCTGCAGGCAGGCCCAGGACAAGGCGAAACGATCAAGTTGGGAGCGGAAGGGATATGCAAGCTTTCGTGCTGGCAGCGTGCGCGCGTCAAATAATGAAATCCACAGCCGCAAAAGGGCGATAACAATAGTGGACAATATCGTGGTCGCGAAAAGAGTATGGAAGGTAGGCAAACAGATAAATTCAGGTCAAACTTGGCGGGTTGCGAGACGACAATACTTGAGCTGCTTGTAATGATGTATCTGTCGCGACGGCCTCATGGTGCTCGAGAAAGGGAAAAGGAAAACGGAACGGGGAAACATGAATGGTATGGTGAGCCCAGAGGGGTGGGGGGGCAAAGACAGCGCCGGCAGCCGAAGCACCGCCTACAGATGCTAGCCAGGAGGCCATATCGGCCGCGGGGGCGGCATGGAGCCTTGGTTCTCTGGCAGGAGGCAGCGCTCAGCGTGCATGCTGAGCACAGTCAGCGCCCTTCAAGACTGGCCGCTGTGTCGTATGCGGCTTGCAGGATCAGAATCGTCGTGATCATCCTGGAGCTCTTCCCATGTGCGGGGGCAAGCTCGACACACCCGTTTTGCGGGGAAACCGCCCACTCCGTGCCTTCAGTGCTTCGTCTGGGACCACGGTTGCTGCTCTGATTCGCTGCTGTATACGAAGTCTTTACTTTTCTCGGCCTGGCTCCAGCAGCGTGCTGCTGCATGTCACATGGGGCCCGAGAGTCTCTTTGCTGCTCGCACGCGTACGCTTGCCATCATCCGTGCTAAAGATGCAAAGATCATCCTCCTCCGCACGATCGCAATGCATCGCACACCTCGCATGACGTATCCTGCTTGTGCACAAGCTGCATGGTCATCCCTCCAGAGGGCTGAAGAAGATGATGATGATCCTGAGACAAGGTCGTGTGTGTTTGAGATGGCTGCAAACGAGTGATCGTCATCCACCTATCATCGTCTCATCTTGACAATCAGAGCATCATCAACAAACGTGAGTCTAGCTCTATCTCTTAGGGAAATCCTCCCAGAGGTTTTCTCTATCTTGTAAATGAGAAAAGCCCTAACCAGGCCAAATCACAAAACACAGGGTCAACATCACGCCTTTGACAACACCTTGGTTGCATGAGTTACAGCTTGTGAGTCGTGAGATGAACAGACGTGGCGCTTCCTGGGGCGGACCGTAGCCATAAACGCAAACGTGCCAGTTGCCAATTGCCAGTGGGTCTAGCAGCAAATCCTTCCGCCTAAACGGTCGGCGGTCGCGGACTTCAGCTTAGACGCGATGGGTCCGATAAGGTCGGGTCACGGTTTTGTCGACAAAAGGGCCGGGCTCCGTAAAACACGATAACAAAAAACTGACCATGTTGGGCTCTTGAGCAAGAGTAGAGACAAAGAGCAGATTGGAAAGGGAAATTGCAAGGGCTGCTTCGGGAGAAAAGGTCTCATGTCTCGCAGATAGTACACAGGGGTGAACTTGGGTTCTCACGAGTACAAAACGCCAAATCTCGCAGATGTTCAATGTCCCTCATATGCAGCGATGACAGCGCTGTGGTTAAGCGTGCCGCGCCGCTGCCCGTCTGCATATCATGGAGGGAGAGGCTCATCCTTGGATGGCCCAAGCTTTGCACAGCTCGTTTGGTGGCTGCGAGAAGGACGAGAACTTGTTAGTAAGTGCCCTCCTTCCAACCAATGGGTATTAATGCGGCAGCGACCTGTTGGACACCACGCTCGGTGGCTAGGAGATTGAACTGCGAGGCGGCATTGCGCGTGTCTGCAACCTCGAGTCGAATGCCCAGATCGCTGATCTGCTTTCGCGTCTCGGGCGACACTGGCACAATCGAAGGACCAGTACCCAAGATAAGGAGATCTAGACGCGGCATCAGCAATGTTGGCAAGGACAGGAAGAAAGGGGTCTTGGGGACGTACCAGGCTTGGGCCACACAGCGTCTAGGAGACCCCAACTGTGCTCGGGCACCTCCCATTGACCCTTCTTGTTGCGCAGAGAGCCTCCAACGCTCGAGACGCCCTTGTTGTCGTCGCCCACAGCGCCTTCGCCAATGGTGCCCTCCTTTCTGCCCTCCCTGATCCACGGCTTCCAGTTGAAGGCATCTCCGCCGACAAGCATGACCCCAGAACCAGCAATCTTGAGGCCCGAGTTGAGAGCAAAGCCATCGTGTGCGCAAGCGTCAATGGCGGTGGTAGGGGCGGGCGTGTTTCCGAGGACGTTCATGGCAGCGAAATCGGTCTGCGTGTCTTCCTTGCTGGTGGGGCCGCGATCCTTTGTTTTTGGCGGGCCTATGGGGCCTCTCTTGGATGCCATTGCTTTCGTCGTTGAGTGCAAGTGTCTGCATAGTCTCGGGTTTGGCTGTCGGAGCATTGTTCGAGAAGCGGGAAGCTGTTCGAGGGAGGCGCGCAGGCAGCCTGCAGCCGGTCTGAATATGCTGGCCATGTTGAGCAGATGTGTGACAGAATTCTTGTTGGTGTGTCGAGGTTTGCCTTCTTGTTTCCTTCTTGTCCGTCTGGTCACAGAAAGTATGGAGAAGCTCGGGCGCGCCTTCCGTAGACGTCATCAACCCCTGCCTCGACCTGATTGGTCAATATCCTGTCATGACCCAAACTCCACCACCACCCGTCATTGAACTCCGTCTCTCAATCGTCCAAAATTATATGTCACAATGCGCCCGAAAGGCCCTCTCTTGCCCGTCCTTGGCTCAACGTCGAGAACATACACAGAAGCTGCTGCATCAGCACGAGGCGACCTTCTCCTGACCTCTGATCCAAAAGCCTTTCAAATCAAAGTCAAGTCCTTCGACGCCTTATCTTTCCCATCACCCTTACTTGATACCAACACCACTGGAGCAAAGAAACTCGTGTCAACTGCTTCCTCGCGCTGAAGCCGCGGCCGGGTGCCTGCGTGGCCTTTTCCTCTTCAGCTCAACTCAAATCCATCAGACTCCTTTCTTTCTCAGCCTTGCTTACACCGGGCACATCAGATCACACTGCATTGGCGAGCTAGCGCCCTGTGGCTGCTTCTCTGGTCAGCGAACTGCTGTCACAACCGCCACTTCCCGTCTGCAGGATCAAGCGCGCTGCTTTCATAATTTCGTGATCTTTCCTATTCGGGACATAAGCCGCGATCGTTCATTTAGTGTCGCAACTTATGGTCGTCTTTTCCTTCTCTCCGGACTTTCGATGAACATCCTGTCGCAACGCAACTGCATCTCCTGACTCCAATCACACATTTCTTTTTAATAGTCCTCTCATGTTGTTGACTGGAGCTTTGGGTTCACATAACCTCCTCTGTAGGATACCCCTGAAGAGATCAGAACAGCTTGATCGGCTTTCAACTCAAATCATGTCCAAACGTGAGCAACAAGTGCCGTGAAACATATACTGAGTCAACACATTGTCCATGACCCGACAAGTGACCACATAAATCCTCACCATTCCGCTGTTAAGCATGACTAAGTCCGGATGGTACAAGCTTCGAATTCATTAGAAAACAAGGATATTAAGCACTCATCTAGAGAGATCGATTCTGCAAATTGGTTGCGCGACCTACCTTCGATGGCCAGATTGCTGTCGAGATGGCTCTCATGAGTGTACCCAAATCTCGCAAGTAGGTTTCATAAAGCCCTGTAAAGCCTGCACGATGCACTTGTTGGTAAGGAAATTCAACTCTCAACAAGCCGCACCAAACAACAAGTCCCTCGTCACTATCAAAAAGAGCAAAAACCAGTTTATGGGAAAACCACCTCTTTCAAATCCTTGATTATAGTCACCAGATGTCGGTCATCTAGGGGGCTTGAATTAAGACGTACAAGGCAGAGGTGTGTTTTATTACGAATCGTGAGTGTATAAGCCGTTACACCACTCAACCGATTATACCAACAAATTAAATCTGGGATGAATATATATGCTTAATGAAGAGATCCAGCGTTCGAATTGGGAGGTGAGCGACTTAGTCTTTTTGCATTGCTTTTACTTGAGGGATTGTTTGTGTGTGTCTTGTCAAAGTGATGGTCACCACCTAAGCATACATCTAGCTTCTTTATAAGACACAAAGTGAACATGAACCACAGCACCTCCTACGAGGTGCTAGAAAGAATCACCGGGCGAGTGAGCTCAAACAAGCATCTCCACCGTCATATATGAACAGCCTTTGGAATCTGCTTCCAACCCTCAACTCCACCACCTCCTTTTATCTTCACACATCAGTGCAGACCGGTAAGTCGTGCATCGAGCAAAAGCATCAGTCGACACCTTCTGACACGATCCAGCAGTGTACACCTTTGGACAACAAACCTTCCAGCATTCAAGTCCACCACACATTTCATCTTCAGATTGGTAAGTCCGACACCACGCAACAATAACTCAGCCAGCTTTTCTTTAACACGATTCAGCAGTGCCTCGACGCTGTTTTCGCTAGCTTGTTCCAGAGCAGGAGCTTATACCCACGCCTCAACACATTACACAAAGACCAAAAACACATCATCACTCCTTCGTCAACAGCATCATCGTCACAACATGGCCTCTCGACTCGAAAGCCTCCCTCCAGAGCTATTTCACACAATCTGCGAAATCATCGACAAAACTTCCTCTACACGCAAACGTACCATGCGCAATCTGAGCCGCACGAGCAAAAAGTGCCGTTCGCATGCCACACACTACATCTTCCGCAACCTCAGTTTCCTCAAATTGAACATCAGAACACTAAATGTGGAGTTTGCTCTCTGCATGCAAACGCTGAGTTATTTGCATGTCCTCCATCGCGTTCGCAGTGTCGTCTTGAGCGTTTCCATTGCCGATATAGAGGTCCAAAACAAAAAGACTGTCGATTTGCTCAAGAGACTTCCGAATTTGGCTTCACTGCAGATTTGCACTTCTCGGGAGCTTGCTCCGAGGTTCGTTGAGCAATTGGATGAGGTGCTGGCAGTTCGTTGTTCCATGCGTGAATTGCGGGACTGTTGGATTACCTTGTATCGATGGAACAACAAAAAATCGGACTCGGCTTCCAAGGAGGAGATCTGTCTCTGAAAATGGCAAACCGACATGGAGAGGGATAGAGAGAGACACGGAGAGCAGGAGGAAAAGCAGATGAAAGCAAATCAGAACTAAATTTCATAAAACCTCAGCAATACAAGGCAAAGGCAAAAAGGTATCTCGTGCGAAAAATAGCTGAAAAAGAGCAGCAAGAAAAGAAATGCAGAAAACAAAGCCGTAAAACCATGATATCATATCACATCATCAGCATCCTCATCCTCATCTCTGTCCTGTCATCTCTCTCATGCCCTTCGCTCATGGCATCAAGCATCGTCATGAATAGGCGCTCCAATTCTTCCCTTGATCTCCTCTCGATACCTTTCTCTCTCGACCTGCTGCTTCCTCTCCCTCCGTCTCACCATCTCCCTCCTCAAACCACTCAAGTCCCATCGTCGTGAATGTCTCTGGCTCAAGCGTCGTAAACTCTCCGTACTCTGCGCCGCTGCCCTCAGCAAACCTGTGCTCTTTCTCTTCCTGAGGGTTGGGAACGAAACAAATAGTCTCGTAAGAAGAGAATTTTGCTTGTTTCTATTCTGTTGATGCATCGATGTGGGTTGGTTGGTGTTGGCGATGGAAACATGGTGACGACGCACGTTCGTACCGTGTCTATCGATGCCGAGAGAGTTGCCCAGCATGAAACCTCCCTGGCCTCTAAAGCCAGGTAGCCTCACACTCAAGCGTTTGGGTCTCCAACCTCTGCTTTGCTCGATAGATTCCACACTCTGAACATCAGAGGTATCGCCACCTGAAGGCAACTCGTCATCTGAATACTCCTCCTCGCTATCAGTAAAGTCGTCCCAGAAGCCTCTAGGTCGCCAGAAGGGATGCAGAGTTGTATCTCTGTCTTGTTGGCTCTTTGGTCTTTGTGACGAAGTGCTATTTCGCCTCGAGAGGGAAGATGAAAGGAATGGCTGGATCAAGTTTTCGGAATATCTTCGAGCCTTTTCGACAAGAGATGGTCGGCGGAGTGGTGGTGAGGGAGGAGATGGCGTCTTGCGGAGTTGAGAGGATGGGGTCGCAGGACTGATGATTACAGCGGGGAGACGAGGTGGCTGGGGAGCTGCGCGTGGGTTTCGAAGAGGAGAGTCAATCTCCACACGACTGGGGTCTTCAATAGTAGGAGGTGTTGGTATGTCGACAACGGCGTGGAAGGTAGGATGTGAGCCTTCCACAGCGGGCTCCAATTCACTCTCGGGCGTTTTGAGCGCTTCGACATTTCTGACATCATCTGCATTCCGAGCTTCCGCTAGTCGTCTCTTAGCGACATGTTGAACCATGAGTAAGGAGTTGTTCCCGTGTGGGTAGAGATTAATAGCTTGGGCCTCGTTCAGCTCCATTGCGTCTGTTCGGTCGGAGAGCTGCGAAAAAGGACTTGTACTGAAGTGGAAATTGCGAACATCCCTTGAATCGGAAGATTTACGAGGCGAAGTCGGCTGAGCATATTCAGACAGCGCTTGTGTTGACAAGTTCTTCTGCTGTGAAGGTAGCAACAATCTGTGGTCGATCGGCTGGACACGATCCTTGGATAGCCTCGGCGGACGTTCCAGCTCGGGCGATTCGAGTTCAGCGTCAATAGAATGTCTCTTCCAACCTTGCTGCGGACCGAGGCTTATCTTCGCATTCTGGCCATGTACGCGGCTGAACAAGACCCTCGAATTATTTGCGGAAGAACTGGCAGCGGAACGGATGGGCGCAGATACATGGCGTAATCTTGTTCGCGGCTGTTGAGCATCTTGATCAGGAGCTGCATAGTCCAGCCATATGTCGCTGTTGAGATTGACTTGCTGATCCAACGATGTACGCGGGGTTTCACTCTCGATATAACCTTGCTTCAGAGAAACGTGATTCTTTGAGTGATGCAGCCGGTTCTGGCGAGGAACAAGCAAATGTGTCTTGTCAACCACCTCACCAGAGGCAGAAGAGCGAGATGAGCGGCGCTCAGGGATGACGATTACCGGCACCTTGCTTACACGACCTGTCTCAGGGTTAGAGACAGATCGCGCTGCATCAATATCCCCATTGACCAAGTGCTTCCGTCCAAGCAGAGGTGATGGTCGGTGATCCATGGTATGCTGAGACTCGAAAGAGCTACGTCTTGAAGAAGCATCTTCACGCAGGGTATCGACCCTGCTGATTCGTCGTAGGGCTGGTTGTTTCTGCTGTTGTCGTGGATGCGTAACAACAAAGGCTTCGATGACAGTGGATGTAGTGGATGCAGCAGATAGACGTTTCGACTTGTCGTTTCGCATGTGTTGGTAGAGATGGTCGTTGTCCGTTTCCGACCAACCAAGAGTCTCTCCGTGCTTGACTGTAGAAGGGCCCCCATTAGCGCCCTCAGACTGCGGCATGACTGCAGATGTTGATCTCTTGTGACTACTGGTCGGGATATTTTGACTGGATGTTGTTTGTTGGTGAGAGTCACCCACACGCTTCTTGCGGACGGTTATATTCCTCATGAAATTGCCAGCCTCTGACTTGAGAGTAGAAGAAGATTCCCTGTCCAGATCTTCTGGAATGATGTATTCAACCAGGTTGGAGGAATCGGCAGGTGCTGGAAAAGCACTATGTGTTTCTTGTGTCGGTGTCGTGTCCCCAGAACCGGATGATGAACCCCACAATTGACTTTCCATGTCCGGAACATTCAGCGGCAGACTGCTCAGTCTTATACCCCTTGTCGCATCCAACCATTTGTGCCCGGCTTGTGATTTAAGCGGAAGGCTAGCCTGGCTCGTGCTGGCACTGGCTTGACTCTGTGTTTCTCTTGCAGTCATGAAGGATTCGGCGCGCGAAGATACAGAATGTGGCATGGCAGGTCGTGGCGGCGCAAGATCTTTGGTGCGGGGATTTGGTGGAGTTAGATCGGGAGTTGGAGGTCTCTGTAGATTCGGAGGTGTGTTGGTGCCTGCTTTCTCCCGTGGCAAAGCTACCAGATGAGGATATGTTGCGCTCGCGTTGCGCGATTGAGTAGGCGGTGTGGGAGGAAGTGTTGAGTTGCGGCGCATGAGGGAGATAGAAGGAGCATCTCTAGGCCGGTATCCCTCATGCATATCGGCATCCGACAAGTCCGAGTCATCGTCGCTGTCAGAGAAGTCGGCATGCCTGGGCGATTCGACCTTTTCGGTCGTTTGTCGCGAAGGTAGTGCCTTGTAGGCTTGCAGGAAGTTGGCATCTCTGAAGGACTGCTCTAGCAGAGAGAAGGCCTTGTCAAACTGTGAGGTGGGCATGTTGAGTGGTGATTCGTAATCGAATGGTCGTAGAAACATGAAGTCGACGCTTTTTACAGATGGTGGTGGGCATTGGCACGCTCAGCGCATATCGTAGACGGAAAGAGAAGGTCGAGGTATAATCAGTAAGATTGAAAGGACGTGACAAGCAGAAGTTGGACAGACGTCTCTGCGCAGATGCAAACGCAGATGTCCAGCGACAGCGAATATAGTCGTCGGTTACACGCGCGGCCCACGGTCACTTAACACAGAGGTTGGCCAAGTTGGATAGGATTGGTTGGTGGACAGCGAATGCGAAGCGCATGCACAGCAAATCGGCTAAGCCATGCACCAGAGTCCGGGAACTTGCACACCGAACGTCACTATCGTCACGGATGAATGGGAAGGAACGATGTGCCAGCCCCAAGCCAGAAAATAGAGACAGGAAAAAGGGGCCAACAGGCAAGACAGAGACGCGTGAAGATTGTAAAAAGTTGGAAACCGAAGCAGGGTGCAGCGCTGCAACACGCTTGCGCCGGCTTTTGGGCAGCAACGTCACTCCTCCGCTCCTTCCTTTTGGCGAAACCGGAGAAATCTAATCACCACTTTCATAATATAGACAACTTTATCGTTGGTTTTGAATAGGCTGTATTGCAAACCAATTCAAGGAGTATACCTAGGTAATATCTTTTCGGTCTTTGATCTTTGCGTTAGTTGTATCCCATGTTTCAATGTCGCAGCCAAGGACTTTCGCGTCACACGATATCTTGGAAGCAATTGACCTATCAGAACTACTGCCGAGTCTCCATGTATGCATGTTCGTGAATTTCATCACCATCTCGTATATCTGTCCTTCGTCTCGGTATACTTGTTGGTCTGTTGGACTAGTTATTCACTTGCAACATGTTGGAAATGTTGGTGGTTGGTAACACCCTGGTCTAAGCTTGGATCTTGTTTCGATGAGCCACTTGCTTGCGCCTCGAATTGCATGCACTTTCGTGTTTCTGATACCGACTATGGCTGTGCAGAGCTGGGTCTAAAGACACACTGAGACCGTGATATTATTATCTACTGACTGAATCGTTCATGTCATCTATAGGCCTCTCGTATCAATGTTCGCAAATAGGATATATTGAAACCGACAATTGTGCTCGAGGCCTAGACCTATCCTCAATATTGTAGCTACCTGGTGTTGCTGTACTATGCGTTGCATTGTTGGAAGCCTTTGATGTTTTGAATAATCACGAGTAGTGCTCGTAGTACGGGTTGAGCTGGCCATTCGATTTGAACGAGTTTTGATTCATCGCATGCTAACATGACCTTTTTCTGCCCTCACGACCGTCCCTTAGACCCGATGACAGATGATGCCGATGGGTTCTCAGCCAGAGCAAGAAAGCGTAGACTTAAGACGCCGAGCCCTTTTAAAATCTCCACATGCATTTTTGCCTTTTCTCAAGTCACAAACTCGTCTTTGATATCCGTCGAGACTTTGCGCCAGCATTCAACCGAAGAAAATATTTTTCATTTCAAAAAGAACAGGGGGGAATCGTTTAGCGGCGGGCCGAGTTCTCCTTGAGGACCTTCTTGACGATCTTCTGCTCCTCGATCAGGAAGGCGCGGACGACGCGGTCCTTGACGCAGTTGG
Organism: Aureobasidium sp. GC_Fusr_1; assembly: GCA_026538705.1. Lineage (NCBI taxonomy): Eukaryota > Fungi > Ascomycota > Dothideomycetes > Dothideales > Saccotheciaceae > Aureobasidium > Aureobasidium sp. GC_Fusr_1. The sequence goes on along the minus strand of JALPCE010000451.1, from coordinate 1,075 downwards.
CGCAGCGGGAACCACCGTAGGCACGCTGGACGGTCTTCTTGGGGCGCGAGATGGTAGCGTACTCGCGGGGACGGAGGGCGGGAACCTGAAGAGGAACCGGGTTAGTTTGGTGTCTGGGTTGAGGTTTGTCCAAGAGATTCGTCGATATGGGATGCGAAGGGTTGTTGTCGGTGATATGTATTCAGGTCGGTGTGTCGGAGAGTGATCCAGATAGGTATGCATGTCGAAAGGTGTGTTCGAGAATCTCTTGGACGATTGGACATCGACTTACGCCTGCAAGCTTGACACCACAATCACCGCACTTGGGAGCGGTACCCTTCTTCTTGATGTGAAGGTAACGGAGCTCGCCACCGGGAGTCTTGATGACTCTGACCTTGTTGGACTTGGTGTTGTAGCTGGAAGCAGCTCATGTCAGCGCGTCTATTTCCTATTGATTGTACGGTTGTGCGGTTTCGGAAAGTGAAAAAGCGATCGGAGATGGAAGTTTTGCGCAGTGGTTCGGTATGAGAGCGTGTCGTGTGGAATTGTGCAAAATTGCGGTGTCGACTTACGGTTGCCTGCGGCGCTGCGAAGAGGGTCAGTATGTCAAAATTGCAAAGAGCAGCATATCTGCAGAACGTACGTAGGTGAGTCTGTTGGAGGGCATCTTGACGGTGTTGGGTGTGTCGCTGGGTGATGAATTGTCGTCGCTCGCGAGATCGTTCAATCAAGGCGCAAAAATCCAGACTGGAGTGTGTGCTCGGCTTCGCGCTTTCTAATTCCCCACGGTTTTGCCGCTCAAGTGGCAGGTACGCCAAGCCTCTGATCGTGCTTTCCTTGGATGAATCTCCAGCTTCGTCGCGCCAAGTCAAAGGTCGCCACGACTTTTACAGACTCAAGCAGTTTGAAGCCACGGGCATCACTGCGCCATCGACTGACACGAGAGGAGCTTCTATATAGACGTGTCTCTTCTTCGTGCTACTCTGGGATCATCCATCTGAGGACGCGATCCTACAGACACCGCGGTCGGGGAAGCAGCACCAGCTGCCGTGATTAGATCACCACCCCCAGCGCTGCGACCATCCACCTCTTCGCC
>JALPCE010000450.1:0-13037 GCA_026538705.1 Aureobasidium sp. GC_Fusr_1 | reverse complement strand
GTTGTCGTCGGATGAAGGACAACAGAATCTCTGGCATAAAAGGTGGGATCTCACACAATTGGGCCCGCAGGAGAAATCTAAGCATGTGGACTTTGGTCGTAGTTTATGGGAGACACGGGTTGGAACCACTTGCGCCATTGCACCGAATTCCGATGTGAATAACATCTGGATAGATATCTACCATCACAATTCGGTGGGGGGTTTACTCTAAGTTTTGATGAGAGGTTTGGGGGTATGGGTGCGGTAGCCTTGACTTTATTAATCATTTGGAGTATAGCGTTGCTTCTATGCAACACGGATGGCACTGTATAGATAACACTCTATACTCGTCTATCGACCATCTCGTCTAGTTCAACCACAAATCCGCTCCCTCCAACCAACTCACATCCAACCCAGGCGTCTGCCTACTAAGCAACGCACTCGGATTCGCCAACCAATCGAAACCATCCAGATCCACAAAGCTCTCCAACGGATGGTCGTCGAGATCTCGTTCCACACTAGGCACCACAGTATTCCCTGCAACATTTCGAGTTCGAGAAGCAATCTCGGTCGTAACTTGGTTTCCGAGGCTATCTAAAAAGTGGAGGGCTTGTAATGCTACGGGCATTGCTGCTCCAAGGTATCGCAAAATCTGTTGCGATTCTTTGATTTTGTGGTCGATCAGTTCGTGTAGATCTTGCGTTTGCGCAGCAGCACATCTCTTTGTGGCTAGTAGAGATGTTGCGGCGGTAAATGTCACTGTCGAGGCACCATGTTAGTTAATCTTGTAGTGCAGATAAACCGTGATTGTCTGGAAGGTGCTTACTGTAGACGACGTGCCAATCAGCTATGCGTAAACGGGAGGTAAGGTTATGGCGCAATATCTCTATGAGGCGATAGCTGAATGTGGTACATTCTTGGATAGAATTCACGACCAATTTGTCGTTGGAAGACAGAGCTCCTTTTAGCTCTTTTATGTCTGGATCATTCAGGGGCATGAGTAGTATCGGCCGGAAAAGAAGGATCCTTGTGTAAAGGTATCTGAACACATAGCTTAGTCATACAAGGACAATGAGACTGGCAATATCGACAGTCATTACCTGCAGGATATGGCGTATCGGACGGCATTCAAGGGACCCGATAGATCGCTCGTATGAATTTTCTCAGGTCCGTTGATGTCGATGACGCTACGTATGAAATCAGGCATCGTGTTCAGATATGACTCCAGGCGGCCGTTCAAGCCCATGATTTGTGACAGGGTGCGAGAACGTTGGTACGGGTCAGCACTGGCCGGCAACTGTGCGCCGTTGTTGCAATAGACTGTTGACAATATATCTCCGATGATGCTGAACAAATCGCAAGCGTATTCAAAGTCATGAAGACCAAAAGTCGATTTTCCAGAGGCCGAGAATTCCTCCCTTTGTTGGTTTAGGGCATCGTCAGCAACCACAGGCAGTGATACACTGTGTTCACCTTGGACCATCATTGGCCATCCGAAGGTAGCTGCGGCTAGTCTGTCTACTGTCAATTTCCTTCGATTTACGTGTACCAACAGAGCTTACCTATCAAGAATGAGGCAAGAATGCCAGAGCCTCCTTCCCATCTCACGAGGATGTTCAGTCTTTAGACGTTGGTACGTTCGTTCCGAGTGTAACCCTAGGCTCTGAGCCATTCGAGTAGCGACGCCGATCACATTCCAACATCTCGAGACCTCCGTAGTGGACTGCAAGTAGACACCTTGAAGCAGCACCATCTGCAGTACTGGCATGGATGTGAAGTCGAGGACATCGTACGTGAAGATCTGCCTCGACCTGTTGTAGAACTCTTTTGCCCTATCGCTCTTTTCCGCTGCTGCTACGCTGTCGCAAAATCGGGTTCCAAGTGCGAATATGATATTCAGTGTCGAGAAGAACAGAGCCTCCTCGAATTCTCGTCGGCCTTCGTCTGTTTTTGTACCGTGGCTGGGCTGCGAGGTCCATGACTTTTCGTACGCGGCCATGAAGGTGGGTCGATGTAGTATCGGAAACAGAGGATGCACAAACTTCCAGTAATCGTCGACGATCTCGTCTGCAATCCGACGACGAGGCAACACCCCTGCTTTCTCAGCAGAGCCACCAAGTTTGAACGGCACTTTGTTCGTCTCGAAGAAACTGAAATTTTGCTGAGGATGTTCTGGATGACGAGACAACAGATTCGAAAATGTCGTGGATGAAGATTCGCCAAAGACCACATTCTGAGGCTCGTCCGAAGCTATAGTCGGATGTGTAGGGCCAGTGTTCGCTGTAGATATGCCGTTCGGTCTGGCTTGAGCTGTAGGTACAACATCTGCATTCTCCGTTATACTTCGCAGCGTGTCGTCTTGTACAAACCCGCTCTCCAAGTCCAGTATATCTTCTCTTCGAGTCTCGGGTGGCTTCCGCCCGTAGGTGCAGGTATACACTTTCCTTCCGCTTACGCATTGCGTACACACTGGTTCTTTGCCATCACATCGAATCTTGCGTGTCCTGCAAGCGTCACAGGCGACTGCTATCTTTTGACGCTTGGTAGCAGGTGACAAGCCAGAAGAGCGTCCGAAATCATGGTTTCTTATCATCGTGTTTGCTTCTGTGTCGCTAGAGAAGGATGGAAGTGTGTCTCCGAACTTCGGAACGGAAGCCTTGACTTCGGCTCCAACTTCGGCTCTGAATCTTGGTCGACCGGAAGGAACAGTTACCGATCAGGCACCTTCCTGCTGATGCTGAGCAGAACAGATCTAAGTATATCGCCTGGTATATGGCCGATTGAGTAAAAAAAGATAATGGACGGTGAGTCTTACCGATCAGAACCCCGTTACGTATCCTCGGCCACTGAGCGACTCAAACATCCCAACAGCGAGACTGCGAATAAAGATATCTTCAACACCAGAGCCTCGAAGTAGCTAAACCTGGACCAGAGATAGTAGTAAATGCCTCTGTGAGTCGCCTTGATATCCTTCATGGTTCATTTCAATGGTCTGAGAGAGTAATGCAGAGATCAAAGATGAAAGATGATGTTGATGGTATGACCCTGGCTATGAAGAGCCTCATGAAGGTCGTAATCTCCACGAGGTAAAGACGAGTAAGCAGAAGAGAAGAAAACATAGCTAAACGCCAACAACGATTTCGTGATAACAAGAATCGCATATCCAATCCGAGAGACGAGGTGAAACTGTACAGACCTCGCTCATCCGTTCTATACTCAAACAATAACAATCCACCGACTGATCCTCTTTTCTTTCATGCCTCATCTGTCATCAAAGACGTGTTTTCTACATCAGCTATAGGAAGCTCATGTGGTTGCCGCCCTGCGCTCCTCAAAACTTCCGCCGTCTTCTCTCAGACTGTCAGCTCTTTCCTCATGGTCAGCCATCTCGAGCGCCTGCTCGACACCCCTCGTGAAATGTGACTCGCCTCCACAGACTTCAACGATTCCGCTCGCGAGCATGAGTTTCCACACCTGAGATCTGCGACTGGGCACTCTGCAGAAGAAGACCTTTGTGCCGCGCTCGCGATAGCCAGTCACGATTTCAAGGAGCACTTGAGCAGCTGCAGGGTCCAGAGATGTCACGCCGTGAACGTCAAACACCACATTGCGGTTATGCTCTTGGTGACGCACGCGAGGCAGGGCAGGATGAGCAGCACTAGTGCCATGAGCCTCCAGTCTTCTCAATCGATCCTTGAGACTTCCCGTGTTGGCAAAGGTCAAAGGCTCGGGAATCTTGACAATGAGAACGTGTGGAATGAATTCTAGTCCGCCGTGTTCGGCGCTGTCGAACTGGCTGCGACTGCCAGGGACGCGACCGAGGATTTGAATGCGTGGGCGGGTGGCGTGTTTAAGGAGACGCAGAAGGGAAAGGCCAATGCCGACGGCGATGCCTATGCGCAGGTTCCAGAAGAAGGTTGTTAGGAAGATAAGCAGCATGAGAATAATCTCGTTCCAGCCCTTGATGGACCAGAAGAAGTGTATGTCATGCGGCGCTTCTTCTATTAGTGAGTACGCTACCACTGAGATCATAGCAGCGAGGACGCCTTTCTGTTTTGTTGTGTCAGTATCAGTCGCTCATACTCTGAATACGGTCCTGTGTAGTTTAGACTTACGGGAATGTAGTAAAAGTATGGCAGTAAGAACAGAATGCAAAAGACAGTGATCAAGGACAGGAAGACACTGCTCATTGGCGTCTTGCCGCCAGTGCTCTTATTCACCAAACTCCTTCCGTAACCACCAAAGGCAGGAATACCCATGAACAGGCCGCCAAGGATATTTGCAACACCCAAAGCGACCAACTCGCGGTTAGCAGAGACGTTCATGTTGACAATGCCGTCTGCCTCTTCGTACTCGTTGCCATCCTTGTCGATCTTTTTCTCGATTTTTGTCGTACTGTTCGCGAGACTTTTGGCCGCGACACTGCTTTCGAAGAAGCCAAGCAGCGCGATGAGGAAGGATGTGGAGAAGGCGTCGGTAACGTGCTCCATCATGGATGGCTGGAATGGGAAGTGCACCTGGAAAGGCTTGCCTGTGGTCTTCAGGTCGCCCAAGATGTCAAGACCTTGTTTGTCCCACGAGAAGCCCCAGGTGAACAAGGCAGAGAACACAACAACCAGGAAGCGGTCAGGAAAGTAAGCCACCGAGGGATAACGGGGCTGGAGGCTTCTCTTCAACTGCCTAAAGACCATGACAATGGCAAAGGCACCGAATGATACAGCACAAGTCAATCTATGTGCCTTGTCTGCATTCTTGATCAGGTAGACGATCTTTGTTAGAGAGCTGCCGTGTGCAGCACCGCTAGGATCGTGTTCAAGAAGAGCAGTCATGCCAGTCTCAGGTACGAGTTGATCGACAAAGATGACAACACCAATGGCGCTGATGAAGCCTCTAAGAAAAGGTCGGCTGAGAACACTATCGAGGAAACCAAGTCTGCAAAGACCGGCGAGCAAAATGATGGCGCCCGATATTCCAGTAACCATTCCAGCAATTTGAGTGTTGCTCGCGAAGTCGTTGTCTCTGTGCTTTCCGGAACTAATGTTCTCACGCACGACTTGACCAGTAAGAAGAGAGCCAGCAGCTTCGGGACCGACAACCAGTTGCGGTACAGTACCGAAAATGGCATAGATGAATGGATTGAAGACGAAGGCGTAGAGACCGTTGATAGGTGGTAGGTGAGCCAGATTTGAGGCATAGGACAAAGACATGGGGATGTAAAAAGATGCCATGGTCAAAGCAGCAATCAGATCACCGCGCAGAAACTTCCATTGATACTGGCGGATCCAGTTGGTCACAGGGAGATAGTATTGGAGATACCTGGAAGAGCAGGTTTAGAAAGCAGAAGAGATGTATTGGGGACAAGGACTCTGCTACATACATGGTCCGCTCACTCTTGACACCATGCTGCTTGGCCAGCCATCGAGTTGTGCTCATGTTGCTGTCAGGGGCAGAGCCGAAGAGACCGTCGATGCTTTCATCGAGCAAGCTGTGAGGCGTCACAGCGCCACTCTCGAGACCTTCTCTTGGTTCGTACGAGTCGGTGCTGAAGGTGCTGCCGTAGTGTTGCATGAACTTGGGTCTTTGATCCCAGCTCTGCTGTTCTATGAGACGGGTGCGCACGGTGGGCTCGGATTGTCCGCCATTCGAGTCCGGGACGGCTTCTGGCGATCGACTTCTGTTTGCATTGTCTAGGATCATGGAAGGATTCTCAGGCGATGAGAGGGTATGCGACTGGCGCAAGCCGGATGGGTTTGCAGGCACGTGTGCGAGCACGGGGCGAGGAGTCGAAGCCGCTTGCGAGGGTGACGAGGGCCGCGACTTTGGCGTCGACATCGTGTTGGGTGTGTGTGACGACGAGTCGGTAGATTGTGCTGCAGTCTGTAGGTGGCCGAAACAAACAGAGTGAAATGGCAGAAAGAATAGCCCGAGCTTCTCAGGCACACGGCACCCCTTCTCGACTCAGTTAGTTTGTCGCTGACCACAAGATTGCCGCACCTCTAACAACTAGACAGACCAGCTCGACTCACGTTCGAAGCAAGATTGATTGTTCCTTTACTGTGACACCCCGCACTGCTATGTTTGCTTCGACTGACAAGTTCCAACAGACGGGTCAGCGACATCGACAAGGCCGCTTGATTGGCCGTGGACCCTGCCAAGCCATGTGCCTCACGCGTCATCATCTCTTGCATCTCTCGCATCTCTCGGCCACTTGATCTTGTATACCGTCGGCATAATCACACCTTTCACCATGTCAACCACAAGATAAAAGTCTAGCTTTGCCTCCCCTATCCATCTCCTTCTTAACCAGCTACATCCTGACCTGATCTATCATGTTGGACCCTCGGACCTTTCCTCGTCCTCCTGCCCTGCAGCAGATCAAGAAGAACATACTGATCAAATTCCCTGGTCCTAATGGCCCAACCATTGCTTCGACCGATCGCGCCTATTGGGTGCTCGAGACATACCATCCACCCACATACTACTTGCCCCCAACCTCCATCAAGCTGGACATGACTCCCACATCCCGACGCACCTTTTGTGAATGGAAAGGCGTCGCCAACTACTTTACCTTCAACACACCAACAGGTGACTTGGTAGACAGTCGTGCTTGGACCTATAATGAGCCCACTCCAACCTTTGCAGACATTAAAGGCTATGTGTCATTCTACGCCGACCCGCGATGGGAGTGCTACGTCGACGGAGAATTGGTCGAGCCACAGCCAGGTGACTTTTACGGAGGCTGGATGACCAGCGATATTGTAAGAAAGTCTGTCAAGGGCGCGCCAGGCACCAGAGGCTGGTAGACATTTTTGTTGAAATGATTCTCATCGAGTTCATACCAGCAACTTGTTCCATTGTACCTACTTGCTTTTGAGAGTCTCGACTTAACCTTCGTACATTCGGAATGCCATGCAGCTGTTGATCACATGGCGGCGTTTTCTCGGAACCTTATGTCCTCTTTCGAGGTCCGGATTGTTCTCGCAAACAGCGAGTTGAGAGGAAACTGCTCGCGAATGTCACTGGCATATGAATCCACGAAATTCGTCAACGGGGATTTCTCATAAGTTTCACACAGGTTCAAGCAACGCTCCGAAGCCGCCGCACTTTCTGCCTGCCATGCGCTGACCCCAAACAGATGTGCACCATCGTCGTCGAGCCTGAGCAAGGTGAAGTGCATGAGCCATGACTTCCCACCGTATGCAATTGGCAGTGAACAATCAGTTCCTCAGGTCTATAACTACGTCAACGCCAAGGGTACGTACAAGCTTACCAAGAGATGCTTGCCGTCGCCAAGGAAAGTGCTTCCGTACAGCCATATCGTTCGTGGCGTGTCGAGCGAGGCTAATCAGCTCAGTCCGGATTCGCAACCTGAGCTACCGACCTGTTACATGCTGGTTCGAGAACTTCTTCTCCGGAAAGTTGTCGAGCAACTGTTGACTCCACGGAGCAAAACCTGGCTCTAGCTTTTCCATCATGGAGAAATCGCGGAGTCTCCTCGATATTTAGCCGCCTCCATGCCAAACTATGCCCAAGGTAGTAAGGCTGCATCAATAGCGCGAGAACCATCATGTTTCCCCATGGCACAGCCAATCCTTTCCCTAATTCCTGGAGATCCTGAAGAGGTCGTTCAAGGTATTTAAGGAGGGTGTGTGACCCCTCTTGTTTCTTTCTAATCGAGCAGTGTTTCTGCTGTCCACCGATCCTGGTGTCTTTGTTACGACTCTCTTGACACGTCGCGCAACCTTTCTTCCATTCTCTTTTCTGTCCAGGTATGAGCTTCAACCTTCTGGGCGTTTTGTCTGGGCAGTGAGCTCGTCATGCGCTTGGCGCAGTGTCAAGCTCTGTCAAGCTCCCAGCACGCTTCTTGGAGGAACTTGGCTAACAGCCGACTAGACAGATATCCTGCCACGATGGACAAAGACTACGCCCACGCCGATCACCAGGAGCATATGCCTGCTACTGGCGAAACCAATGAGAAGATGACTGCTGGAAGATACATTGCCACTCGTATCTCCACACTTAAGCCGCCGATGACCAAGGTGCAGAACCCAATTGGTCTTCTGCGTCTGCTCAATCTGCAACAATGGCTCTTCTTCTCTGTCGCGTTCATCGCATGGACTTGGGATGGTATGTCAAGGTCACAAATACATTCTACTGAATTTTTGCTAAGTGAAGTTTCACCTTAGCTTTCGATTTCTTCACCGTCTCATTGACAGTGTCCGACCTTGCCAAGGACTTTGGAAAGACCACAAAGGACATCACTTGGGGTATTACACTGGTTCTGATGTTCCGCTCTGTGGGCTCTATCGCATTTGGTATTGCAGCAGATCGTTACGGACGCAAGTGGCCTTTCGTTGTCAACAACATCCTCTTCATCATCCTTGAACTCGGCACCGGTTTCTGCCAAACCTACAAGCAGTTCCTTGCTGTTCGTGCACTCTTCGGTATTGCCATGGGCGGTCTTTACGGAAACGCCGCTGCGACCGCACTTGAAGATTGCCCAGCGGAGGCTCGCGGTCTCATCAGTGGAATGCTTCAGCAGGGCTATGCTTTCGGTTATCTTTTGGCAGTGGTCTTTGCTCGTGGTCTCGTTGACACTACTACCCATGGCTGGAGACCTCTCTTCTGGTTCGGTGCCTGTCCTCCTGTCCTGATCATCATCTTCAGACTGTGCCTTCCCGAGACACAAGCATACCGCGAACGTCAAGCTGTACGTGAGTCTGGTAGCCCAAGCATCGGGGGTACTTTCATCGCCGAGGGTAAGATTGCTCTCAAGCGCCACTGGCTGCTTCTCGCTTACATGGTCTTGTTGATGGCCGGATTCAACTTCATGTCTCACGGCAGTCAAGACCTTTACCCCACCATGCTGAAGAACCAGTACCGCTTCGATGCCAACGCTGTCACTGTCACTCAGGTTGTCGCTAACCTTGGTGCAATCGCCGGTGGCACAACCATGGGCTACTGTTCTACCATCTTCGGTCGTCGTCTCACCATCATCGTGGCTTGCGTGATTGGTGGTGCATTGCTATACCCTTACACCTTCACTTCATCCAAGGCCGTCATTGCCGCTGCTTTCTTCGAGCAGTTCTGCGTCCAAGGTGCTTGGGGTGTCATTCCCATTCACCTCATGGAACTGTCTCCTGGTGCTTTCAGAACCTTCGTCGTCGGAACCTCTTACCAGCTTGGTAACCTTGCTTCCAGCGCAAGTTCGACCATTGAGGCTCAGATTGGTGAGCAGTTCCCTCTGCCTCCCACCAAGAAGGTCGAGAGATACAACTACGGAAAGGTCATCTGTATCTTCCTTGGTTGTGTCTATGCCTATGTTATCATCCTCACTCTGGTTGGTCCCGAGTTCAAGGGTCGCGACATGAGAGTCACTCACGACGAGGATACCGCAGAGGCACTCGGAACCACCTTCAAGGAGAAGCGCAACGACAGCGAGTACGCTGACCGCATCGAGCACGTCTCATGATTTACCAGAACTAGACAGACTGTATATTGTTGAATCTTCGGGAGCGGGCAATGGCACCATGTGCTTTGATGTTGATTTTAGTCTGTTTTTTTTCTATTCCCAAGATACCAATGATAAGAAATGAAATTCTCACACATTTGAAGATACACAATCTTGGGCCCGCTCATTGGAATTGCGTGCTGCGATTTGTAGCTCAGAGACATGGCTGTTGATAAGACGAACGGAGACGTGCTCGGCCAAATTCTTGTGCGTTTCTTCTCATTTCCTCTTTTCTCGCGTTGGCCGATGGGATGTGTATCTTCAAGGACACGATACAGAACATGGTAAGCTTGCTAGACAACATAAACGAGCACGTGCTCCAGAAATAGAGCAAATGAAGGACACATTTTAATTAGGTGCTGTGTCTTTAGGCATATCTTGAATGCGGAGAGCTTTGGAAGCAGAATAAACTGATATGCGAAGTTAATAGAACAGCAATTTTCCTGAACCGAATATCGCAGAAGGCTCTTGATGCTGTCTCACGGGAAGAGCAGAGACTGGCAAATTGTAACAAATTCGAAGCCGACAGGGTGTGTCTCTACTCAAACATAAATTGTTCTTTACCAACTTCCATGGTGCCAGCTCTGCCGGTCGAATGCTCGGTGCTACTTTTGCTCGCTTCTCCCTTCTCAGCTCTGCCCCTTGATAGCAGTTCACTCACTCCGCAAGTCCGCACCACCGAGATGTCAGACTATGAGACCTTATCGCGATCCCCCATGGGAAAGGCTATCTCTGACAATACGACCTGACTTTGGCATGACTTTGTGCCGATGTTACGCAGGTGGTCTCGTTCTTGCCTGCTACCAAATACTTTGTTTCGTTGCGGCTAGAGACGGGCCTGGGAGCGCCGGGACGCCATCTCGACTTCGAGGCTCACTTTGGTGTAGAGCACCGACCAGACAACCCCATGGAGAAGTAGGTGACCGTTGCGCTAATGTCTCTTGATATTCTCACCATTCGATATCCATATGGTCATCGCGTGCACCTTGCGTAGGTCTCGGCCCCTTGATTGGCTCACTCTATTCATCCTTATCTTTCTTGCTTGCGAGAGACAAACGACACCGTACCAAATTCTATATCCATCGTTGTGCGAGATCGGAATTCCGATCAAGGCACGCAGAGAAGGTGGGTGGTCAGAGACGCTCGTCAGTGGCAGACTGCCATGGATGAGCACCATTGCTGTATGATCAGGCTCTCTACTATCAACGGACAAGACAAATCCTTATATCAACCACCAAGCATCGTCAAGTGTTACTTGAGCGTGCTTGTTGCTCGCTGGTTCTACGACTCCGGGTCCTTGGTCAAGTCGGCCGAGATGCCAAATGGTAACTGGTCTGGTTATGCGAAAAGGCTGTTGCTAGTTCAGCTAGCATGATCTTGCCAAAACCTTCAACGGTTCCAGGTGCGCCACTCGATTCTAGAAGCCCACGCGACTGGCGGTGCAACTAGAGGCACTCGAACACATTAAATACCCATACCATGGCCCTCCTCCCCAGAATTTCTATCAGCAGACAATCACACAATCTCTATCAGTCCTTCGTTCGACACCTTCGTTCTTCTCTTTTCCTCTACACTCTTTCTCAGTCCTCGATATGGACACCAACAAGGCTTTCGATGCCGAGAAGGGTCTCTCTCACACTGTCAGCGAGTCTCCTGAATATGAGATTCAGGCTGGTCAGCAGAATGAGCTCAAGCGTTCGCTCAAGAACAGACACATGCAGATGATCGCCATTGGTGGTGCTATCGGTAAGAAATATCCCCAAATCCACCCACCAAAATCCCAAATCCTACCAAAAAAGCCCCATATCCTCCCAGTATCACCCTTTACAACCCTTTACTGACTGAATAAGGTGCCGGGTTTTTCGTCGGCGCCGGCGGTGCACTTTCAACGGGAGGTCCTGCATCATTGATCATCGGTTTTTCAATCATCGGTGTCATGTTGATGGCAACAATGCAGGCCTTGGGAGAACTCACAGTCCTGTACCCTGTTAACGGTGCATTCTTCACGTAAGTTTATACATCATCTGCACACACTAGTCGTGCTCAGATCGTGATGGGCCTTTCTCGATGTTGAGCGTGGAGAGACACCTTACTAACTTTTTGTTCAGATACGCATGCCGTTTCATCTCTGAGTCTTGGGGCTTCGCTATCGGTTGGCAATACGCCATTCAGTGGTTGACTATTCTGCCTTTCGAATTGACCGCTGCTTCCATCACTATCGATTTCTGGAAGGGAGCTGCTCATATCAACGTGGGTGTCTGGATCGCCATCTTCCTGGTCTGTCTCGCAGCAATCAATTTCCTCGGCGTACGCGCTTATGGTGAAGTTGAGTTTGTCCTCAGTATCATGTCAGTCAACTACAAAGCCTGGGTGGCAAAGGTGTGGTCAAATTTTGGTCGATATTCACCAAAATTTGACCACCCCCACAGAGCATTCCCACATATCTCACATCGGACCAAATGAACTGACATCTTGTTACAGTAAAATTATCGCATGTATTGGCTTCATCATCCTCGGTATTGTCATCGATGTTGGCGGTGTGCCTACCGATACCCGTGGCTACATTGGTGCCACTTACTGGGGCGCTGAATACGGCCACGGTTTCCGCAACGGCTTCAAGGGCTTCTGCAGTGTCTTCGTTACCGCCTCCTTTGCCTTCGGTGGTACTGAGTTGGTTGGTCTTGCAGCTGCCGAGTCTGCCAACCCCAGAAAGTCTCTCCCCCAGGCTGTCAAGCAGGTCTTCTGGCGTATTGCCTTCTTCTACATCGTCGGTCTCTTCATCCTGGGCCTTGTTGTTCCTGCAAACAACCCCAACCTTCTTCACGCCCACGGTGCCAACTCTCAGTACTCTCCCTTCGTCATTGCTATCCGCCTTGCTGGTATCAAGATCCTCCCATCCATCTTCAACTCTGTGATCACTGTTTCCGTTATCAGTGTCGCCAACAGCTCCGCCTTCGCCTCTACCCGTACCCTCCAGGCTCTTGCTGCTCGTGGCATGGCTCCCAAGTTCCTTGCTTACGTTGACAAGAAGGGTCGTCCCATCCCCACTATCATTCTGCAGCTCGCCATGGGCCTTCTCGCCTTTGTCAACTTGGCCGCCGCTGGCAACGTTCTCTTCACCTGGCTTTTGTCGCTGACCGGTCTTGCCAACTTCTTCGTCTGGGGCAGCATCAACCTTTCCCACATCCGTTTCCGCAAGGGTTGGGCACACTCTGGCCGTACCGTCGAGCAGCTCCCTTACAAGGCCAAGTTTGGTGTCATTGGCAGCTACATTGGTCTGTTCCTCAACGTCATCTGTCTCGTTGCTCAGTTCTACGTTGCTCTCTTCCCCATTGGTGGCAGCCCTGACGCTGCCAACTTCTTCGAGTCTTACCTCGCTGGACCTGTCATCTTCACTCTCTACGTCATCTGGAAACTCTGGACTCGCGAGTGGAAGATGTGGATCAGCGCCTCGGACATGGATGTCGTTACCGACATGCGCGAGTTCGAAGCCGATGAGGAGGAGGACGTCAAGCCCACTGGCTTCTTGGGCAAGCTCAGATCCGCC